>PVIY010006786.1:0-85500 GCA_004026745.1 Myrmecophaga tridactyla
CTCAAATGGGTGGAGACATGTCATCCCCTAATCCAGTTTAACAACCATTCTTAACTAAATCACATCAACCAGGCAGATGATCTCATCACAGTTTCAAACATACAGTATTGAATAGATTATTCTACCTTTATGAAATGGGATTTATATTAAAACATGGCTTTTCTTAGGGGGCATACTTCCTTTCAAACCAGCACAGTATGTTATGACTCTCATATCATTCATGGAAACAAATCATGTGATGCCACTAAATTCTACGTAACAGAGTTGGACATAGCACTTCAAATAATGAGATCAGTAGGAAATAAACGGTTAACCATCACTTGAATTACTATGTACTTAGGGCCTATATTTCAGGGTTGAAATATCACAACATCTATGTGTATGCATGTGTGTGAGAGACTAAAATTCAAGTACCAAGTAGAGATAAGGTTACATTAATCTAAGTAAAGTAGATTTCTAAAAAGAAATTGAAGCTTTTGGCAGCATGTAATAATGTATTGTTAATCTAAAACTCTTAACTATTTCCAATAGAAAGGAGTTATAAACAATGTAAGGTGAACCGTTTAAGGAAGAAATTGAATTAATCTAAAGGAAGATAGAGATATCCATAATATAAGAGGGGGATTCTGAGTGATAGAATAATGGATATATTTAGGCACTTGCAGAAATCCTTAGATTATGTTTGCTAACCATGGCAAAATTAACTCTTATAGTTCCCATCTGGAAGAGTTGTCTCACACACAGTAGGCATTCAATATTTATATTACATTCATTCATTCCCTTATATACATTGTGAAATAATTTAAAGGGAACAATTCCTACTTAAGTATAGTAAAAATCTAGGTAATCAGCATATACCAACTAAAATTCATGATAATTCAACCTGAAATAGACTGAAATGTATGCCTGAATTCTGAAAAGGGCATTTGAAAAGCAAACTAAAATGATATATAAAGTATTTGACTTCCTCAAAAGAATAAAGTGGATAAATGCCTCAGGCTCTTTAACATCTCTATTTAGAATGTGCTAATTACAAAAGCACCTTCAATTAAAACTGACCTTAAAAAACTCAATGCATTTGGCAAGAATTTCTTACCAGTCATACTTGTAATTACAATAGATATTTAAAGTTAAAATAGTCCTTGAGGCAGACATTTCTAATTTAGATTGACCTTTCTTTCAGTCTTAATAACTGAAATTTTGCTTTATGAGCTATTTCACCATTCATCATTTACTCTGCCACTACCCTAGAGGTAAATAGGGAAAAAAATGATAGTCTTAGTTGAATATTGCTTAATAGTCCAGGCAAAAAAACTTTGGCATGTTTTGTAAAGGAGTGAGATGGTGTCTGGAAATAGGAATAAAGTAGATGTCAGTCATGACAGGGCATGACACAGTAATTTAGGGCACCCTCTTCCAGGGGGGGTTTATTTGCACAGTGTGCATCACGCACACTGCTAGTTCTAAGAATGTATTAAGTAATTAACTCAGTTCATGACTCCACAGAGTTTATATGCCTGCTGAGCATGTGTAGTTTCTGGCTACCCAATATCAGTTCCCTCCTTTTCTGGCAATAGTATCCTGATCTGGCTTTGGCAACCTGCTTTGCTACAAATTTGAATCAGTCTTGGCAGAAATGCCCCAATCTCCCCCCAACCCTTCCCCCCCCCAAAAAATGAGAAGTTGTACACTTAGGCCAAAATAAGCCCATCAGAAGTACTCACCCTGGGATTTGCATCTTTAGCAAAATAACCAGAAACTGACAAGATTAGCTGCCTGTTCTGCCCTGCTAAAAATACCCTAATAAGACTATCCATTAACTTGTACTAAATAGATCCCTGGAGCTTTTCCCTTTTCCCTCTCTGAGACTGGTTGTTCTTTTTAATCTGATTCTTTGATCTATACCCTATTCTTCTATCAATTTTCATTTCATATAATTTAGCCAGAAATCCATTGTATTTTGCACAACCAAAGAACTCCCATGACATAATGTCTGCCTAAAGGAACAGCTTTATTTAAAAAAAAAAAACAGGAACAACTATATCACAATAGTCAGATGTTCTAGGACTTAATCTTGCCACAAGTTTTCTGCAGAATAGGTCTGATAACACCTAACTTGTAGGATGATTTATGACTAAGTTGAAATCAATCAAAATAACAATGTAGGCATACCCATGAGGTCTCCTCTTACATAGATTCAGCAGAAATTACCTCCCCAAGAAAATATATTTTTAAAAAAACAAATCTGTTAAAGCATGAGGATGTAAGAAATGGCACCAGTAGAAAGCCTGATATTTGAGGAATCTGGGATGACAGAAAGGAAATAAAAGATTAAATTGATTGAGAAAAAAAAGAGTGAAGGAAATCACGGACCACAACCACTGCAGAATTATATGTTAATTCCTAAAGTAATCCAAACTCAGAGTAAACAAACACAGATGTGTGAGTCATCCTTCAGGTGATCAAAAAGTTATTAACTGGAATACTGATTTGGAGCAGCAAGATCAATTATATTCCCAGAGGCAGTCTACTGCCTACATTTGCCCCGAGAAAATATATTAAGAAAGTAGCTTACAAAGTGATACTAGAGAGGATGTTGGGACTGTGGAAATAATTGTGTCTGAAGTAACTCAAGTTTTCCACAAGTACACAAATAAGATGAAAAATGAAGCATGAGGGTAAGCAACTGGCTACAGCCTTCTTGCACAGAAAATTCTATGGAGGGGCCTATAGGATAGAAACTAAAATATTACAATAAAAAATGGTCAAAAACTGTTTCTCACAGCTAAAGAAAGACATGGATCTTTAGACTAAACCCTCTAAATGCCAAAGCAATATAATTTTTTTTAAAAGCACATAACAACTGGGTGCACCGGTAGTTCAGTGGTTAGAATGCCTGCCTTTCATGCAGGAGACCCAGGTTCGATTTCTGGACCATGCACTCAAAAGAAAAAAGCACATAGCAAGGTGAAATTTCAGATTTCCAAAATCTCAGAGACAAGAAGAAAAGCCTAAAACTTCCAAGAGAAAAATGGAAATTCTATAAATGAACAAAATTAGAAGTTATCAGAAATTTACTAGCCACAATGGGAAGGAGAAAGCAATAAAATAGTATCTCCAAAATTCTAAGACTGAATAATTTTAAACCATTAAAGAATTCAGTGCACAGCCAAACTAGCACAGAGGAGTGAGAAATGATTTCCCAATTCATTCTTTCATTTAAGAAATGTTTATTGAATAGTTATTATGGTCTAGACACTCAAGAAGGTCCAAGGCATGCATTGACCAACAAAAATGTACAAAACTAGCTGCCTCCATAAAGCTTGCACTTATGAAATGCATTATATTGGAGGAGACAGACAATAAGCAGGACAAATAAATAAAACATATAGTATGCTACTTAGTTGTTCCAACTGTCCAGACACACAACAAAATTGCCCCAAAACTAAATGACATAAGATAGCCATTTAGTATGCACATGGATTCTCTAGGACAAGAATTTGGGCTGGGGACAGGGAGAGAGCTTGTTTCTATTCCAAGATAGCTGGTGCCTCAGCTGGGAAGACTGGAGGCTGCAATCACCTAAAGGCTCTCTCAGGCCATGTCTGGCAGTCGATATTGGCTATGTACTCTGTCCTTACTGGGCATGTTGACCGGACACCCCCACTGGTCTTTTCCTGTGGCTTGTGCTTCTTCACAGCATTCCCCAGCTGATGTAAATATTGGCTTCTGACAGTTCTCACCTGCACCTTTCTACTTCTCTATGGAAGCCACCTTACCCAAAGGTGCCTGGGAGGTTATGAATTCTCCTCCCCAAGAACAACCTATGGTCACTCGCTCCCTGTAGCACAGGTATAAAATAACAATTCCATCCTCTCTGCCTCAAGTTTGGAAACTCCTGTGATACAATTTTGTCCCAAAGTTCCCCAGGAGATGAGTCTGAGGCTAGATGTTTCCTCGATTCAAAACTTTTAAATCTTCTTCTCCTGCCCTATCCTGTTTCTCATACAGATTTTTCCTGAGAGCACTTCCCCAATCAATTACCTGTCCAAGAACCCTTGCCTCATATTTTCCTTTCAAGAACACATCCTGAGAATTGGTTCAAGAAGTGATCCTTAGAAGCAGAAACAAAGGATGGGATTCTAGAGTTGTATTACTAGTTGGATGAATGGCAATCAGAACCCCATCACTGATGGGAGGTGAAGAATCGGGTTTCCCTCAAATGCTGTAGTAGTGTGATCACTAAAACATTGACCTGTGGGGAACTAGATGTGATAGAGATGGAAGAGGATGTAGGAGCTTGTATACTGTTTCTGGTTTTTGCAAGTATGAAGGAACCAGTATCCTTAAGGACTGTGGAATGGTGTGGCTGCTCCCAAGTGCTCCAGATGCACTGAAGAGAAAAGAAGGTTAGTCTTAGACTGATTAATAATAATAAAGGCTAAGGGTCAGAGGCCCTTGCAGTTTTTTAAGGGAGTCTCATCTTTTGCAGTCAGAGGGTTGAAGGTAATCAGGCACAGAACATAACTGTAAAGGAAGCATAACTTTAGAGAAGGTTGAATATGCAAGCTATTCATGGGAAAATTGTCCCATGGCACTAGAAAATTCTCTATGTCAAACGCCAGAATCTAATAAAAGGAGTGTGTACCTTTGGCTTAGTTTGAGGCTATAGGGGTAGATGGAAATGAGAAAATGGCAGGTACCCTTGGGACCCTCAGGGCTGGCAAAGTAACCCTCCTTGCTTGAAAACTATGAAGAGATTTCAAAATAGATCCTTCCAAGATCAATATTGTCAGGATCTTTATCTCCCTTCTTCCTAGCTGCTAGACTGAACCGGAGTCAAACCTTAGCATAGCTCAACATGAGTAGTACTAGACTGACCAAGAGAAGAAAGGGATTTTATACCAAAAGAGCAACAGAACCTGATCAATATGTACCAGCCTGAACCAGGACAGCATGTTTGGAATAGATCCCGGCTGTCCAGGCCCAGAAAGTGTAGAAATTAAAGCTGGACAAGGGTGAGTTTCTAGATGTTGGGGCAATCTTCTGCGACTTGAGATTTAATATTTTAATAAGAGCCCCTGGACCCTGCTCTAATATACCACTGAGTGGCTCTGGGAAGTTTAGCGGAAGTGATGACCTAAGCTAAGTAAGATGGAGATGTCAGAGCTATCATGACTGGCTGAAAAAAAGAATAAAAGATCTCAAATAAATAGGCATGCAAGAATGGATCTATGATGGAGAGATGCACCATGTGTTTATGTGTTTTTGTAGAGCCAGAGTATGTTGTGTTCAACAAGGCCAATAAAATAAATGAAAAACAATATTGCTTCCTGGGAGGAAAAGGCAGAGATAAGCCTACATTCAAAGACTTAAAGGATACAACAACAATATTTCCATCATACTCCCTCTCCCCTACCACCACTACCATCTTTGGTTCACTAGTCTGGTTCTTAGAAAAATGCAATGGATAATAGCAGGTGACAGCAGACTACCACAAGTCTCAGTATTTGCTCTACTAGATGTGTTATCAAGTATGTGGTATGAGCCTATTGATATGGCAACTACATTCCTTCCCATACCCATCAGGACAGAATCAGAAACACTTTGTAATCACATAGGATAGGAAGTAACATACATTAAAGGCTTTTTCTGAGGGCTATGTTAATTCTCCAGCTTTCTGTCATAACATGGTCAAAGTGAGGAGGATTCCCTGGAAGTTCCATTGAGCATTACACTGATCCATTCTTTTGATAACATGGTTTAATTAGACCTAATGAGCAGGAAGTGGCCAGCACTCTGAATGCTTTTTGTTATGGTTTGAATTGCATCCCACCCCACCCCCCAAATATATGCCTAAGTGATAATCACCAATACCTCAGAATTACACAATTTATTTTGAAATGAAGTCATTACACATGGAATTAAGTAAGTGAAAGGGGAAGCCATCCTGGTGTATGGTAGGCCCTAAATCTGTTATGACTAGTGTCCTTGAAAGAAGGGGAGAGGAGACATAGAGAAGTTAGCCATGTGGTGATGGAGACAGAGGTTGAGTTAAACCAAGGAATACCTGGGGTCACCAGAAGTCAGAAGAAAATCTGGAACATGTTCTTCCCTAGAGACTTCAGAGACAGCATGGCCATGCATACACCTTGATTTCAGACTTCTAGCCTCCCGACCTATGAGAAAATAAATTTGTTGTTTTAAGCCACACAGTTGGTGGCATTTTGTTACACACACTTTGGAAGAACAATGTCCCAGGCTAGAATATCCACATCACTTAGAAACAAATCATTTCACCTTTACCTCCTACTACTAAGAAAAATGCTCAGCCCTTGTAAATCTCTTTGGATTTTGGAGGCAGCATATACCACATTGGCAAAATCTGATCCATTTACCAAGTGATATAGAAGTTTTATAGTTTAAAATAAGTCCCAGTACAAGAAAAGGCTATGCCTCAAATATAGATTGCAAGATAAGCATCTTTATATCTTTGGGCATGCAGCTAATGGTCCTTGAGGTGTCTAAGATAGGATAAGCTGCTATGTTGACTCTTTGGCAAGCCCAAAATGAAAGTCAAAGAAAAACCCCTAGAATTCTGGAGCATGCTTGTATTATCAGCAGCAGGGAACCACATACCATTAAAAACTCAACTGTCAAGATGGTATTGAGATCGAGTATTGGACCATGGGAAATCATGAATCGTGCAACCAGATCTCCATTTTTATAAACTAGGTACTGCCAGACCCACCAAGTCATTATATTGGACAGGCCCACCACCAATCCAAGATGGAGATAGTACATCAGGGATTGGGCCTGAGAAGGTGGAGGCTGGTATACCCATCTTCCAACAACTGTAGATGCTGGCTGCTAATAGTTCATAACCTTCTCCATCTTGAAAGGATTGCCTATGGCCTATGACTGTTTCAGGAATATAACCTAGCTCACTTGTTTGATAGACAGAATGGCTGGCCCCTCAAAACTTTCCCACCCTAATCCCCAGAACCTATGAAAGGGGAATGATACGGGTGGGCCTACTCTAATTACAAGGGCACTTATAAACAGAGAACTTTATCTGGCTCTGGATAGAAAGAGAAATCAAAGACATTTGGAGTGAGAAAAAGATTTGTACACCAATGTTGGCTTTGAAGATGGAGCCAAAGAACGCAGGAGTCTTGGAGAACCCAAGAAAGACCCCTGGCTGATAGCCTTCAAGCAAATGAGGACCTAAGTCTTCAACTACAAGGAAGCAAATTTTGCCAACAACTTGAATGAACCAGGAAGACGTCAACCTCTCCAAGCAGAGTACCCAGCCAAGCCCATCAAATTTCTGACCTATAGAATTGTGAAACAATAATTTGTTTTGCAGGAATACAGAAACTAATACACTTGCCTCAAGGCATATCAACCTCTGTGGTACAATTTGTGCTCCAGAGCTCACCATACAATCAAACTGAGGCTAGACTTATCCTGAACCACAACCATTGCCCAGCTTCTTTACTGCCCCATACTGCTCCCCTCACTCCATTACAGGTTTACTGCATTTCCTTAATAAATGATATGGAGAATATTCCCTGTCTCAAGCTCTCCTTCTTGGAAACCCAACTTAAGAAACCCATATTTCTACACACAGAGTTATGTATATACAGGGAGGACCTTGGGAATTTCCACCATGATCCTGATACACTTCCACTCTTATGTTATCTCAGAGATGCGTGGCCTGGGCTCAGAACCATCCCCAGATTATGATGTTATTCCTGATGGAATAGTGCCACATCCTGCATGTATGTATACTGATAGTGAAAACAAAAAAGAAAATATAAACATTTATTTATTAGAATCATTTTTATCTATACTTTTTCCTGTAAGTACAATCCAAATTTCAAAAATATGAATTTTAAATAAAGGGGTTATATACCTGCAGTTGTGTAATCTCCAATGAACAGACTGTGCCCTCTCAAGTGTAGTCATATGAAGTTTCCTTTGTATAAAGGATTCCCTAGTATATCCACAGTATGATTTCATTTGCTGCAATTCAATTTTTAGATAAAGTTTCAGAAACATGTCTCTTTCATAGAATAGCATAATCTTTCATTTTGCAGTTACGTTTTCCTGATACCCCAAATTCCCTTTGGAGAATTTAGTAGCTCTAAGACACTTGATGGCATTAATATAAAAAGAAATGACTTTTCCATCATAGGAAGATGTCCTAGGCCATTTTCTTTCTAAACATTTATTAAAAATGTATGTTTTATTGACAGAGGATGAGCCCAAAGGCTAGTAAATATTAGAGGCAGACAGAAAATTTTGTGGCCATCCAACTTAATTAAAGGTATTCCCAGGTTGAACAAAAACACTGATAAATATTGCCTTTACATAAAAGTCATTTTTCTTATTTATATTTGAGAAACTTTCAATCAAACTGTATGGAATCCAAGGCAGAGGAAATAGTTTTAAAATAGCTTTTATATTGAAGTCAGAAGTTCCAACTTTTGTTTCTTTAACCCTTCTTCCAAAGCATACCCACACTGGCATACATTTGCAGTGGCTAGAATATTACTAGAAATAAAGAATTTACTCAGGAAGTATAACTTGAATTGAGCTAAATTTCTAAAGAAATGTTTCAGACTAAGTTTAAACAATTCAAAACATAAAACCATTTTTTAGAGCCCGTTCATAACAACAACAACAAACAAAACTTTTTAGCTATACAAAATCATTTAGGTAAAGCCTAACAAAAAATTGAACAATATTTTTGATAGAAAAATGCCCTTTCTAATTCTCAATTCCTCCCAGACATATGTCCACAATCTAGGCACCAGAAATAAACCATGTTCAAATGTACTTTCTATTACTCAAAATTTAGGAGTATTTCATAAAGCCATATGCTCCTCTTTTATGATAATGTCTTTTAAAGATTAGTCTCGAGGCAGGGAGAGTGTGTGCAACGGTGCCATCTGAGTGTCCATTAGTGCCCAAAATGACTCTTCATTGAAATATATCAACCAATGTCTGTATCACATGAAAGCCCCAAGACAGATACAGCAGGCTGAAAGACTTATAATATTGGTGAAGTGTGGAATTACCATCCTAACTTTATTTCATGAAATAGAAATCTCAAGATAGCACCATAGATCATAAAAAAATGACTATTTAGTAGATTAAAAACAAATGAAAAAGGAAAATAAAAAAGCTATTAAGTGTTAAGTGAGAGTGAGAGAAAAAATATTAGATTTTTCAGCAGAGAAATTAATGTTACATATCTACAATACTTTGGAGGGGTAATATGATTAGCTTTCCAACCTTAAACATGTAATTCCTATTCAATTATTTATCCCAACCTTCATCATCTGGCAATGCAATTGATTTAACTATCTATGAGGAGGAGAGATCAAAGATTTCCATAAAGTCCAAAATATTTGCTCTCTCCACAACATTCAATTCCCTTTCCCTGTGCTTGAAACCTACAGAAAAATAGACTTGATTTTTCTTCCCTCACCATACTTCATCAAAGATGTTAATGCCTATCAGTGTTCTTTATTTTTATGTAAACTTATTAACAGAAAGCCAAGCTGTTAGAAGAACCACTTTTGAATCAAGTAAAAGTCACAGAACATAATATTAAAATCGTAATATTATATAACTTTTACTCACTTTGTAAAAATAGGTATAGATGGTAAGCAGTTCATATAAATTATTATAATTTATTATAACCCCCTAATTCTAGAACCGTTACCTATCTAATCTCAAGTAACAGAAAATGCTTCTGGCTTAAGCAAGAAGGAATATATCAGAAGAAATACGAGAAGTTAAAGGAATCAACAGAATGCTTGGAGAATGGGCAGCACCCAAGGCAACTTCATAAGCCATGAAACAAAAACCACAAGTATCATTTTGTCAAGACTCTGTAGTCAAAATGAAAGATATTTCAGTCTATTTGTTTTGTTTTGTTTTCTTTGTTTTGATCAGAATTAATATTTCCTGACTAGATTAACTCCACCCTTTTTATCCATGACGATGCAGACGTATTTTCTCAAAAGAAATCTTTGTTCAGTAAAGAAGGGGGAATCAATGCTGGTTCCTGTTGCACTGCAACTGAAAACATTCCTAAGAGATTAAAAACAAACGAAAAAGGAAAATAAAAAAGCTATAGTGTTAAGTGAGAGTGAGGGAAAGGCCAGTCTGCAAATGGCTTTCAGAGAATTCAAAGGACAAAGGAAGGTAGTTGTTAGGTCCTCAAGGAAGGATGTCATTTACCGTTCTCCATCAGAATCAATAGATTCATGACTTGCAGGATTTAAAACATATTTTAATTTGATTTTTTTGTAGTTTCTTATGGCAGAGTCTGAATTTCAAAATTAGGCAAAGAAATCTGAAAAATGGAATTTTAATAGTATATAGTTTTTTGGTATTCCTACATGATAATTAAATCTTAACTGCATTCCAAAATAAATAGCTTATATGTATTCATGTACATATAGAAAGATGGACATAGTGTTTGTTCTGTAGAATTATATATATGTATATATGTAGATGAATATATATATTGATGTGCTCAGCCTGAGATAATGTTTTCTTAGAAATGTCATAATACAATATTTTTGTAAGGAAGTGTGGTTATTTATGACCTAACTTTCATGAGCCTTTTCCCTGAACAATCCAGAGCCTGGAAACTTATGTTGTTAGTTAGACATATTTGTTTTGATTTTGTTTTTCCAAAGGTTGAAACATGCCCAAGCTTTTTAAAATTTTTATTTATTTATTTTTATTAACAAACGCTTGATATCCACCAAGTAACAACTTCCCCATTCCCTCATTCACTCTTACCCTGGTAATCTCTAATCTCCTTATTGTCTGGGCTAATTTGTTATTTATACATATCTTTTTTCAGTGACATCAAACAACATTTGTCCTTATGTGCCTTGTTTATTTTACTCAGCATAACTTTTCAAGGTTCATCATTTTGCAGCATGTATAGAACGTCATTCCTTTTAATGGCCAAATAATATTCAATTGTATATATGTCCCACATTTTGTTTATCCATTCATTTGTTGATAGACAGCTGAGTTATTTTATCCTTTGGCTATTGTGATTCATGCTGCTATGAGCATTCATGTACAAGCATTTGTTTGAGATCCTGTTTTCACTTTCTTTGGGTATATATCTAGAAATGAAACTACCAGGTCATAAAGTAATTCTATATTTAACTTTTTCATGTTGCTTTCCACAGTGACTGCACCATTTTATACTCCCACCATTAAGCCACTAGAGTTCCAATTTCTCTGCCTCCTCCCTTGCACTTAATTCTTTCCATTTTTGTTTATGTTTAATAATAGTCATTCTTGTATGCATGAAGTGTTATCTCATTGTGGTTTTGATTTGCATTTCCCTAATGGCTAATGATGTTGAGTGTCTTTTCATATGCTTTTGGTCATTTATATATCCTCTTTTAGAAAAGTGTCTGATGGAATACTTTAACAAAATTAACTTTTTGGTGCATTGTAAAAGTTCTTTATGTATTCTGGATATTAAGCCTTTATCCCATATATGGTTTGCAACTACCTTCTCCCACTTTGTAGGTTGTTATTGATAATGTCCTTCAGTGCACAAAATTTTTAATTTTAGTTAAGTCAAATTTATCCATTGCTTCTTCTGTTACCCATGCTTCTGTTGTAATATCTAAGAATTCTTTATTGAACTCCAGGTCAGGAAGACTTGATGCTATATTATCTTGTAAAAGTTTTATAGTTTTAGGTCTTAAATTTAGGTCCTTGATCTATTTTGAATTAGTTCTTATCTATAGTGCCTAGTAGGGGACCAATTTCACTCTTTTGTATGTGGAAATTCATTTTCCCAACAGCATTTATTAGAGACAATTTTTTTCCCACTGCATGTACTTGGCACCCTTGTTGAAAAAGAATTGCCCATAGATTCACTGTTCTATTTCTGAATTTTCAGTGTAATCCAGTGGTCTCTTTGTCTGTTCTATGCCAGTACCATAGTTTTGATTACTGTAACTTTGTAGTACATTTTGAAATCAAGAAGTATAAATCCTCCCACCTTGTACTTTTTCAAAATTGTTTTGGCTGTTCAGGATGATTTACAGTTCCATCTGGATTTGAGAATTGGCGTCTCCATTTCTGCAAAAAAAAAAAAAAAGGCTGCTGGAAATTTTGGGGGGAAAGACACTGAATCTTTAGATCAGTGTGGGCACTACTGATATCTTAGAATTTAGAACGTCTCTAATTTTTGTCCCCACTTCCAATGTAGTACTGAATGGAGAATGCTAAATATGCTCCCCTGACCAATCACACAAGATGCCCCACTTCTCCTTAGCCCACCTCTGATTCCCCTAGGCCAGCAGTTTCTAATCAGAGCACACCTTCCCACTTCTCTGCCTCCTTTTGAGTCTCTGCTAAACTCCAGTGATGGTGGCTGACTCTCTTACCATAACAGTTTCTGAATAAATGCCATTTTTCTCATATGGATGATCTTTATTTAATTTCCTTATCAGTGTAGCCCCATCTGACATATGACTGGGGAACATGTCTTTCTATCAGCTCCTGTCCCACTACCCACCTCTGAGGTTGAGTTCATTGCACATTAATTCACAGGAACATCCAGTCTGAATTGAGTGCTTGATAGATATATCCCCACACCAAGATTATAAGAAGATTCAGGGAAGAAACCAAAGATGGGGTCAGAATTGTAGCATAAAGTGAGAAGAAACCAGTACCAGGAGCTTTTCACCAAACTCACGGCTCATCTCAGGAATGAGGATGAGAGGAAGTGAGGCAAGCCATGGAGGCCACTAAGAGATAAGAGGTAGAAGGATTGACCCTGGAGCACTAAAATGTTTAGAGGTTGAAGAGGTAAAGAAAACATAACAAAGAAGATTGAAGAGCAGCCAAAGTTAAAGAAGAAAAACTGTTTTGTGTTATGAATCAGGCCTGGGTATGATGCTTGTCAAAAGAACTCTTCTGTCTGAACGTGGAACCATTCCATACAGTTGAGCAGAGGGTGATGTGATGATGGATGTGCTCAACAAAATTTCTGATCTAATTTGGAAGACTTTAAGAAACTTCTTGCCACCAATTCAAATAGGAATTTAGGCTTATAATGGTGGATTTTTTTGCTCTAATAGCCAGATCCTTTGTGCAGTTGTTTTAATTCAGGTATTTTTTAATTTTTTAATTTTTTTTGCATAGGCAGTCTCCGGACATCAAACCCAGGTCTCAGGTATGGCAGGCGAGAATTCTACCACTGAGCCACCATTGCCAGACCCTTGGCATTTTTTTCATGGTTTAATCAGTTACCTTTAATTCTTTCTTAGTGGCCTTTCAATCAATGGTGTCTTAGACTTAACGAGGAAACTGAGGCAGAGATGGGGAAACTGATGCACAGGTAGGTTAAGGAATTTGCCTAAGATAACACAAGGTAGAAAGCGGAAGCACCACGATTAGGATTCAAACTGCTCCAAGAAAGTTAACCTTCTTCTTTTGACATAACAACATACAAATGTGAACATTCTTTCCATATCATTTCATTCTTGGTATATAATCAATAGCTTACAATAGCATCACATAGTTGTATATTTAGCACTATGATTATTTCTTAGAATATTTGCATTAATTCAGAAAAAGAAATAAAAAGAAAAAAAAAACTCATACATACCATACCCTTTACCCCTCCCTCTCATTGATTGCTTGTATTTCTGTCTATCCAATATATTTTAGCCTGTTTCCCTTATTTCTATATCCCTTATCACTCCCTTTCTTTGATTACTAGCATTTCAATCTACTAAATTTATTTTAACATTTGCTCACCCTATTATTCATTTATTTTAATCCATATGTTTTACTCATTTGTCCATCCATAGATAAAAAGAGCATCAGACACAAGGTTTTCACAATCACACAGTCACATTGCGAAAGCTATATCATTATACAATCATCTTCAAGAAACATGGCTACTGGAACACAGCTCTACATTTTCAGTCACTTCCCTCCAGCCTCTCCAATATAACTTAACTAAAAAGGTGATATCTTTATAATGCATAAGAATAACTTCCAGGATAACTTCTCAAATCTGTTTGAAATCTCTCAGCCATTGACACTTTATTTTGTCTCATTTCTCTCTTCCCCCTTTTGGTCGAGAAGGTTTTCTCATTTCCTTGATGCTGAGTTCCACCTTATTCTGGGATTTCTATCCCATGTTGCCAGGAAGGTCCACACCCCTGGGAGTCATGTCCCACGTAGAGAGGGGGAGGGCAGTGAGTTTGCTTGTCATGTTGGCTGAGAGAGATAGGCCACATTTGAGCAACAGAAGAGGTTCTCTGGGGGTGACTCTTAGGCTTAATTTTAAGTAGGCTTAACCTATCCTTTGCAGGGATAAGTTTCATATGAACAAACCCCAAGATTGAGGACTCAGCCTATTAATTTGGATGTCCCCACTGCTTGCAAGAATATCAGGAATTCTCCAAATGGAGAAGTTGAATTTTCCCCTTTCGTCGTCGTTCCCCAAAGGGGACTTTGTAAATACTTTTTTATTCACTGTTTAAATCACTCTGGAATTTATCTGGGCAAAATCTCATGCCCTACTCAAGGTTCTATGTACTTATGGTGTTCAATTAAACTGTCCACATAAGTTATATTAGGAAAAGCACTAGTCAAATTATAAATTTTGTGTGAAATAAACATTTTTGCTTTAGTCTTACACATAAGTTAAAGTTTTAAAATATGAATTATCATCTACTTTCAACACCCTGCAATATTGACATTTCTTTGGCATTTTTTTAATCAACACTCTGCCATTCAGAGAAAGAAGAGTTTGTAATTTGCCAGGTTGTAGTAATGCAAAACACTATCTAAGCCAAACAGCCAAAGATGTTATATTTTCCTTCTTGCTTTTATTAGAATATCTGGCTGTCTTTCTACTTATCTATCTACTTATCATGTATATATCCTCCAGAGCATCATAGTTTTGAGTACCAAATGTAAATATCCCTGAATTGCTATTCCTTAAAATAGGGAATGCAATTAAAAGGATTATAGAAACATACAGGGCCCAGCAGTGTTCAAGAAGAAGCCCCCATCCAAAAAAAGAAAAGTAAATAAATGTAAGAATAAACTTGAAAAAACTTGTTCAAAACTTTATAATAAAAATTGTAAAATTACTGAATGACTCAAAAGAAAACTGAATAAAAATGGAGAAAATCTGTTTTGGAATGGTGCCCAGGCAGATGCTGACAGATATCAGAAGATACGTATAAAGGGGTAATAAGGGACACAACAGAGGAAGATAGCACACCTAGGGATAGCAACCTTAGAAGCTCTTACTTCCAGTAGGCCTGAAGGATCAGAGGAGGAAAGCAGTTTATCTGAACCTGGGAAGAGTTTCAGGACAGGGCTGCTCAATGAGGGCTAAGAGCTGTAGCCACTGTCTAATAGTGGCCTGAGAGAGAGGAAATGAGAAGAGTGAGTAATCGGACTTCACAGTCTCTTTGATCTCTGATGTCCTGCCAGCATCTTCCAATGACTATACCCAATCAAAGTGGGCTGAACCCATTGATTCAGCCCATGAAATTCAGTCCCCCGAAACTTTTATCAGTGTGGAAAAGGAGGGAGATTGGATCTGGGGATGCAAATGGAGAATACCCATCACAAAAAAGACACAAAAGACAGAACTACATAAATTTTATGAGTCAACCACAAAGTTACCTGTAAGTGAAACATAATCCCAATGAGGTCCAATGAGACATTTTTTATCTTGAACAAAATGACCCTAAAGTTAATCTGGCATGATAAACAGTTGGTGTGAGAAGCTTGGATGATTCTAAACTAAATGACTAATGGAGTACAGGGGGTATTTTCTCTACAAGATATGAAAGCCATTATATTGCCATATAATGAAATTAATTTGATGCTGGTGGAAAAACAGACTGATAAATTTATCTGATAAAATAGACAGTCCAGACATAAATCCAAATTATATTTAAAATGATGGAGAAATAATGAAACACTAGATACATATCACTAGGACAACTGGCTAAAATTATGGAGAATAATAAGCTTGGTTTTTACCTTATGCTTTATGTCAAAATCGATTAGAGGCAGATGAAAGAACAAAATGTATGTGAAAATGTAAATTTATATAAAATATATATAATATTTAAAAGATTACAGAAAATGTAAATGAACTGTATTAAAATATTGGCATTGGGAAGGTATTATTCTGTAATAATGAGATCTAAGCCAACCCAGCAGCCTATACTTACCTATTTAGATATATTGCTTGTGTTCAGTAAAGAACAAATGAATAGAAGAATCAAAACCAGAGCAAATCAAGGCACAAATTGATAGCTCTGACCAGAAAAAATGTTTAATTTCTGTAGAGTCAAATCAATACAATTGGTTCAAAATGCAAATTAACAAAATGGAAAGCAATAGTTACAATATAACACATCTACAAAAAACCACTATTTTCAAAATATAAACATGTCTTATATGAGAAAGATAAACAGAAAAATTGGCAGAGACTTTAGCAAAGAATTCAATGAGAAAAAATATAAATGAGCAAATAGAAAATTTTAAAATGGAATAATTAATAATCAAAGAAATACAAATTGCATGTGCATCTTTGTGTATCATATTTATAAAGATTCAAAAGATTGAACCATGTTCAATGGAGGTGAGAATATGGGAAAAACCTCTCTCACTCTGCTAGCATATATAGTGACTATAACTTTCTATACACTGATCTGGCTGTTTAGCCTAATTAAATAATTATGAATATGTACAAAGTTATAACTACAAGCAAAAAAAAACACATCAGTGGAATTCATGTGGCATTAGTTAAATAAGTAAAATTATATCTGTACAATGCACTTCGTTAAAGCAATGGAAAATATAATAGTAGAAGTGGATTTATTTCACAGAAAGATTTTCATAAAATTTGTCAATTAAAAAGGTAACTGAACAAAACAGCATCACTTTGGGCTAAAGCAGATTAGGGTGTTCTGAAATTTCTTGTTGCACAATACCTTTTAACTAGATAAACAGAGCAATAGTATTTTAAAAGCATTGGTGAAGAGATAAAAATACCAAGGACCAAAAAGTAAATGCATTAATGTTTGCTGTGAGTGGCAGGCACTGCATGTGAATGGTGCTTCTTGGAGTTGAGCAGTGTCTGCAACTTGTGTGACCCTTCAGTTGGCACTGGCAGTAAACATGGAGAGTAAAGCATCCTTTAAGAAAAGACCTAAACCGGGGACCTAGAGCTCTGAGAATCAACAACGAGGTGCAGAAGTAATCATCAGAGCTGGAGTTTTTGCAAGGTGGGCAGCTGAACCTGAGAACCAGCATGAAACCAGATTTTTTGATGAGTGTGTTACTCGGGGTCCTCCAAGGAAACAAAATGTAAATATTCTAAGCTTTATTATAGGAGTTAACTGACAGGACTGGAGATGAGCAATCTCAATTCTGCAGGGCAAGTCGCAAGTCGGGAATTCTAATGAAGGTTTTGATGAATTACCCAGGAGAAGTTGGCTGGCTGAAGTAGAGATAGAAATTCTTCTTTCTGACTGCTCAAATCATCAGTCGGATGACTTTCTCTTTGCTGAGGACAATATCTTTTGTTGATTATAGAGGTAATCAGCCGTAGGTGCAATCAACTGTTAATGATTTAAATCTACAAAATATCCTTACAGTAGCAATCAGGTCAGTGATTGCTTGACCAAACAGCACCACACCTAGCCACACTATAGGGCTACAGTTAATGAAAGGACAAGCTAAGGGAAAAAATCCACTCTCTCAAAAGGAAAGCAAAATGAGAGCAAGGAGAATGGATTTATCAACTGTGGAATAGTCATGTAATGGAAAGCTAGCTCATTAAAAATAAATGACTAGCAACATGTACTTCACAGCACACTCCTTAAGACCGCATGCCAATTTAGCTATTCTGGAGGCAACTGTTAGACAAACTTCAGCTAGGTATTGCTATTTACCATGGTTTGCCAAATCCCAACCAAAACCATACCTGCCAACCCAAAGATTCTTGATTGGGTTGAAGTCAAATGACAATAAAGGATCCTTCATTTTTTAAGTAATAGAGGATCTTTCAAATAATAAAATTATTGAAAGGAGAAATTATAGATGAAAAGAATCTGAACTGAACATTTCTCACCCCACAATAAAACTCTCCTTCTTTAGCTATTGATCCAATTATAGCAAGTAACTCTGGAAAAATAGCTTGCGAGCAGGGGTCCATTTGATAAGCTTTGTTCACTTACGCTGACACTTTTCCTTCCCCTCCAAATCCAGACAAAGAACATGGGATCAACTTTAATGCATAACTTAAGATCAGCCTCCATACCATTTATCAGCCCTTCCTGGTCTCTACAGATGGGCCGGCATTCAATACATCTCCATAAAGCATAAAAGTCATCATGTGGGAGAGTTTAGGCTTAACACATACATACCAAAGTTTAAATGGGAAAGCAAGAATGCAGTTTATTTTTATGGCATGACTTAATTTCATTAAGCATTCTCCAGAGAAGATAAAAGTTCATTAAAAACCCACATTCTACACTTATTAATTTGAAGATTTCAAGTAGGTCCCAAAGTTTGAATGCAATTCAGAATGTACTGATGTTTAAGGATTCATATTCTTAGTGAAAAAAAAGTCATAGTTATCGAAAGCATCAATATCAATATATAGAAGATTGCTGGATAATGCACTTGAGAATATGAAGATCTCATATGACAATGACCCTGATATTAGGAAAAACTAAAATTTAAAGTTCTGGACACAATATAACAAAAATATATTTTAAATTCATAACTGAACTGCAAGAAATTTAAAAATAGTCCCAAGCCAATGGATTTTGGGAGTAAGAGGTGTTGTGGTCTTGGTAAGAATAGAATTGGGTTTTAATACACATACAAGGAAAGGGGATGAGGCCCTCTGATGTGATATGGGTAGTAAGAAATGAGACAAATTGTTAATTTCTCAGAATTGATTAGAACTGCCAAATTGTGGGTTGTGGCTGTGAAATTTCTCCTAAATCTATTAAAATGTAAGCCCTCTGTTGTGGGTGAAATTGTGTCCAAGAAAAAAAAATAGTGCTAACCTCCAATACTTATGAATGACCTTATTCAGAAATAGGGTCATTGAGGATGGAATTAGCTAAGTAAAAATAAGATCATATAGGATTAAGGTGGGTCCTTAATCCAATATTTCTGATAGTGTTATAAGTAGGGGGACAGGAAACAGACAGTTAGCCATGTCACATCAGAGGTGGAATTTAAATGCTGCATCTACAAGCCAAGGGATGCCAAGGATTGCTAGAAAACCTCCAGAAGCTAGGAAAAGCAAAGGCAGGCTTCTCCTTACAGGTTTCAGAGGGAGCGTGGTCCTCTCAACACCTTGATTACAGACTTCTAGTGGCCAGAATTGTAAGACAATGAATTTCTATTGTTTTAAGCCACCAAATTTGTAGTCCTTTGTACAAAGGAGGCTAGGATTCCCTCATATTCAGGAATCACAATGAGCTCCAAGTTCGTATTTTATTTATTTAAAATATAAGAAAAATAAAGATCTAAAGCAAGTATAGTAAAATAATAAGATTGGGCAAAACTGGGTGGTAAGTATACGGGTGTTTGATTTTGTTATTCTCTATACATTTAAGCTTGCAGGATTTCTTTAAAGGAAAAGACCAAAAAAAGGTAACCTCTAGTCCTTGTCTTGCCAAGCAAAAATCCTTTTGGCAAGGCATCAACTTCAACCCCCATTTATGAAAACTTCTTGCTCTTTGAGAAATTATAATATTTTAACAAATATTTCAATAAACTCACTTTGGCACAGTAATCAAATGGAACATCCAAACACTGTGCTTTATTTGGGTTAGTCACCCTCTGTAATGTTGAGATTCCCTTTGTGTAGAGAGTGATGACAATTGACCTCCTAGAGTCATTGTGGAGATTAGACTTGAAAAATGAGTATTAAAATACTCTGCAAACTCCAGTGGGCTGTTCAGAGATTGTATGTCACACTGGGTCAAGCCATGGACTCTATCTTAGACCTCCAAGTTCTCCTGCCATGTGTGCCCCTTTTGAACTCTATGACCTTAAGCAATTTATTGGATCCCATGGTACCTCAACTTCTCAACCTTAAAATAAAGATGATTTTATAATGTGACATATTTTGTGAAAATTAAACAAGGTAATATTTACAAACTCAATACCTAGTATATAGTAAAAAAGCTATTTGTTATTGTTGCATAAGATATTAAATAACACAGACATGTTTTATAAATAAAAAGATGCCTAAATTCATAATATTTATCATCATTGATCTACATCCTGCTATTTATTAAATAAGTATTTTCTAAATTTAATTAGCTAAGATAGAAAACTATATTATATGAGTTCTTTAGTTTCAAGTAAACTTACTTGAAAATGCAAAGGAGAATGATGGAAGAATATTCCAGCTTCAGCATTGTGTTTATTTCTCTGAATTTGAATCTTTGTACTAAGAACATAAGGCATGTACTGGACACATTTTCTAGAATTTTTTATTGTTCAAGGAAATAAATTAAAATCACTGTAAGAAAAATAAGATGAAGAGCAGAGATTAAAGTGTGGATCTAGTGTTTCAATTTAAAATTTTCCTCTTTGAGGTTATTTTTTGACTAATTGTGCTTGTGATTATACAAAATCTCTCCTTATCCTGCTTTAGCACTGGGTTTAGTCTCTCTAGAGGACTTCTAACACATCTTCCCCATCGTTTTCTGTGCATTTGTCTTTTTAGAATACAAATTTCATAAAGATAGGGATCTTTTTTTAATCTTTAAATTCTCTACACTTAGCACTGTACCTTGTATAGGATGTAAAAAAAAATAATTTTAAACATGTATTTTAAAAATGAAAAACATGTTTGCTAAAAAGAACCAATACTAATAATCAGTGAGGAACATCAAAAAAATTAATAACTGTTCAAGTGCCCCCAAAATGCTTCCCTACAGTTCCTGCCATGTGTCTGCAAAACAAATGTCAACTGTTCAAACACCTTGATGGTTTTCAGTTAATTACAGCTAAACTTGCAGACTGATACTACTTTAGAGAGTAAGAAGGATTTGAGCAGGGGAACCATTTAGATAAGGACAAAACAAATTAACTTACTTGTCAAATATCTTCCTCTTAGATAATATGACTGCAATAGATTCTTGCATAACAAAATATTGTTAATAGTACCAAGCATCTGTTTTTCTTGCCTCTATTTCTATGTTAATTTGTCATCAGAGATGTTAGCAAATCAGCACAGTATCACAACATTTGGACATGGCAGCCATGGATGGAACATTTTACACTATTAAGCCATCCAAGTTTCTCTTATATTTCTGTGTTTGTGTAGGTGTGTTGGGTCCTGATGTAACATGAATGAATGAGCAAAGCTAATCGTGATTTTTCTTAACATTGATTACTAGATGGACGGTGTTACTGATTGAATTGTAGCCTCCAAAGAGACACATTCAAGTCTTAAGCCCTGGTGCTGTGAATGTGAATGTATTTGTAAATAGGACTCTGGAAGATGTTATCAGTTTAAAAAGAGGCCAAACTCTTGAACTTTCAGAAGGACCCAGCCCTGTTGACACCTTGCTTCTAGGATCCCTGACCTCCAGAACTGTAAATAATAAATTTGTTATTTTAAGTTTGTGGTTATTTGTTAAAGCAGCAATATGAAACTAAAACACCATGCAAAGGGCCAGTGAAAAATGAGGAGCAATTATGTCAAGTTTGAAGAGTTAAGTGAATGTCAGATGTGGTCATGTGTACAAGAAGTCTTTTTGTAAAGCCATGAAGTGCTAAACAATGTTAGCTCATATTGTGCAGCTCAGGAAACTTGTCCGTCGATACTAGGGCCCAGTGTCCAGGAGAAAACTTGACTTTAAAAGTCAAGAATCAACCACGTGGAGAAGTAGGTCAATTAACAGCAATAAGGCACTTAAGCAACATTCAGCAACCTAGAGGGCACTCTTACTTTCCAGAGGGATGTACTACAAAGGACACAAATGTGGGTGCCAGAGCCCCTGGCTACTTTAGATTGGAGATATGGGGGCAGCCTGATTAGGAGGAAGTAAATTCAGTGCTGAAAGTCTCAGGATAAACTTGTGTTTATGCATACTCCTTCAACCCATTCTGCTCTTAGCTACCTGGAGAATAATTGTATTCTGGAAGCAGACGGTTCAGCAATTATCAGTCAAAACATGAACTCATGTTTCCAGCAACTGCACAGACCTTTAATGTTTGCTGTTCTACAGTGTTTACAGTAAAATGAAAATTCCAGAATTTAAAACCCTGTTGATGTGCTTGTACAGCTTAAGTGTTTGTATATTTAATTAATTTTCAAGATAATGGATTGTACTTGAATAGATGATGCTCTAAAAACACCAAAAAAAAAATGCTTAACTAAAAAAAAATCTCAGAGTCCTGTCTTCCTAACATATTTTAACAAAGAATTAAAAACAATAACGGAGTGTTCTTATGTAGTTAGTTTGCTAAGATTAATTCCACTGGGTTTCAGAAAACTGGAACAAGTAGCTTTAGATTGCAAGCTGGTTTTGAACCTTGACCTTTTTTTTTTCTTATATACAGACTTCACTTCTCAGAAATATTCTAACAAAGCACATTTCTCTAACACTTAGAAGAAGATGCTCCCATTTACTTCTCCTCAGTTTTTCTTCTCCTCCTTAAACTAGAGCATCAGGACAAAGGAATTTAACATGGCAGGGATGGTGGTACATGGAGAGTTGGGGGAAACATTCCAATTATTTTATTTCTACCTTGATATCTGAATATAGTTATTGAAATTCTTTGTCTGGCATCTTCTAGAATAAATAGAAACTAGGATACTTTAAAAAAATTTTGGCATTATTGACCATATGGACATTAAGAATGAGCACCAAAAAAGAAATCAATAAAATTCCAAAGAATGTATGTGCATTAGAGTTCTCTACAGAAACACACCCAACAGCAGATGATGTTGATGATAAATGATAGAAGATATGGATAGACAGATGATAGATGGATGATATATTAAAGAGAGAGGTTTATTATAGGACAGGCAGAAAGCTAGAAATTGAAAAAAGGTGATTTAGAAATCTGGCACATCCAAACTCTGTAAAGCAGGATGCAAGCTGAAAACTGACGAAGGTGAAATTGTATTCTCTAGGGGAAGCTGCCTGGCTGAAGAAGAGGCAGAAATTCTTTCTGACTGCTGAAATCTTCAGTGCTTGCTTTAAGGGGTCCGACTGATTGGATAAGGAGATTTCTCCATTACAGAGCGCAATCTCCTTTGTTGGTTGTAGATGCAATCAGCCATAAATGCAATCAACTGACTGTAAATCTGTTTACAGAGTATCCTCACAGAAACACTTAGGCCAGTGCTTCCTTGACCAAACAACAGGACACTTTAGTCTAGCCAAGTTGGCATGTGAAATTAACCATTACCATATAATCAGACTTTGACACAAGATATAGATTATGCACGTGAAACTTGGAAAAGGAGAAACTACTCAGATGTTTAATGGAAATGATTTGAAAAGAAAGAACCTGAGCTCACTGGTTGTCTTCCTTGCCTCCACTATCTCACTGTTCTCTGACCACCAGAATTCACACATAATATTGAGAACATTTGGTTTTGCTAAGCATTTTGCTGCTTGCTAAGGATTCTCATGCTCCCATGTGAGTTACAACTCCATATTCTTGAACATAATTTCTTAAAGCCAGAGGCAGACGTGATGTAGACCTGCTCCAGGAGATCTGACACAAATGGAATGAACTTTATATACCATGAGGTTCCTTAGACAGTGCTGTGATAGTTACATTTTTCTGAGACAGAAACACTATCATGAGCCAAGGTTAGTACTAGCTAAATTAATAAATAGTCTGTGAGATACAAAAGAGAAATTAAGAAATAGTTTACACAATGTAAATCTTTACCTCGCATTTTCTTTGCTTTAATGTTACCAATTTTGTTGTAATTTCCAGGAAATGTCTGTAACTCAGTGCTCCCCACATCAATCATTTTCTTTCTGATAGCTTTAAAGAAAATAAAACAAATGTAACATTGCCCCCAAGCTATGCATACAATTCCTTCAGACTGAATTAAAACTTAAACTAAAAGAATTATTAGCTGCATGTTATTCTCGTACAAATATTCTATTAGCTACAAATGTATTTATTCA
Source organism: Myrmecophaga tridactyla (assembly GCA_004026745.1). Lineage (NCBI taxonomy): Eukaryota > Metazoa > Chordata > Mammalia > Pilosa > Myrmecophagidae > Myrmecophaga > Myrmecophaga tridactyla. The sequence goes on from PVIY010006786.1 coordinate 24,246, forward strand.
GAAAGTCTTAACTCTTTGTAGGAAAAATAAAGTTTACCTTGGCTCTTCTAGGTTGACTGGCAACATCAAGTAGTTTTCTAAAATCATAATATTTCAATAAGGACTCATTAGTGCAAATTCTTTTAAACTTGAAACAATGTCAGGACCAAAATGTTTAAGAAAAATATGTATCTCACCAGGGTACATCCAAACATTAGACACAAAACTTTTTGATAGACAATGATACAGTTCTACTATCTGTTCATATGTATTCAGATTGAAAGAAATTTTGGGGGTTAGGATTACATTGCACATGATTACATAAACTACAATTTAATGAAAAACCCTTTTACTAATGTTCTAGATGCAAGGACTCTTGGAATACTCAAACAGGTTGACCTGTATATGAAGGAATCATTATCAATGATTTTCTATGCTATGTCTCACAGTCTCTGGAAGCAATGCAAGTCTCTGTTAGGAACTGGACTGTGAGTGTGAGCCTAGTTCTCCCAGGAACAAGATGACATTTACTGGGGAGTTCATTATTATTTTCTTATGGCTGACATGAAATGACATGCCAGCAAACAAAATAGTGCTGATATATCACTGAGCTTCAAATTCCAGTGCTTGTGTCCTGGTATGTTTTTGAAAAGTGTGTGACCATGCCTATACACTTTAATGAACTGTTATGCTGTCCTTGTGAAATATGTACAATGTGATGTACTAGTGTCCTTGAATCAGTCATTTCTCTGCTTCCCAATTTCAAAATGAAAAATAATGCAATGAAAATCATCGTCTATGTTCCTAGACTCACAGCCACAATGAGAAATGTGAATGCTTAGGCGTGTCAAACACTCAAAACCAGTGGAATAAATTTTAGACTCTCTAGTATTGGACTTGATGATAAGTCTGCCCACCCTTTGACCAAGCCCACCTCAATTCTGTATATTGAAAATCCAGGTTGGATACTTAAAACCACATCATGACATATTCAGTTTGGTCCAGAAAGCTGCCTAACTCATTGTTCTAGTTTGCTAGCTGCTGGAATGCAATATACCAGAAATGGAATGACTTTTAAAAGGGGGAATTTAATAAGTTGCTAGTTTACAATTCTAAGGCTAAGAAAATGTCCCAATTAAGACAAGTCTACAGAAATGTCCAATCTAAGGCATCCAGGGAAAGATACCTTGGTTCAAAAAGGCTGATGAAGTTCAATGTTTCTCTCTCAGCTGGAAGGGCACATGGTGAAAATGGCAGTGTCTGCTGGCTTTCACGTGGCTCTACAAAAAGGGCTCTCTCCAAAATGTTTCCTCTTTTAAAGGATTCCAGCAAGCAATTCCACCTTCAGTGGGTGGAGACACACCTCTATGGAAATCATCTAATCAAAAGTTACCACCCACAATTGGGTGGGTCACATCTCCATGGGAACAATCAAAATGCTCTCATTCAGCAATATTGAATGAGGATTAAATGACATGGCTCTTCTGGGGTCCACCACAGATTCAAGCCAGCACACTCACATTGAAGAGGGGTCTCGGATAGAGCATTCATGCCACTGAAAGTTAATCACTTACCTCTTCTCATCTTTATTTCTTTCTCTTTGCTCTCTTTATCAATAACAAATGAGTAGCTTTCCCTTTATCTTCATGATGCAAAACACACAGTGGAAGTCAATATTCGATATTAATTAAAAATAATTTAAAAAATAGAATATTAACATTACTAACCATCTAAATATAAACGTTTGCTAACATGACGTATAATTACTTCAGATCAAATTTTTAAAAATTTTATTCAGATTTAATTGACACACAATAGACTGTACATATTTAAAGTATACAATTTGATCAGTTTTGACTTATGTATGCACCTGTGAAACCATCACAATCAAGATAGCATACATTTCCATCACTCATTAACATTTCCTCATGTTCCTTTATAATTCATCCCCAAACAACCAACCGCAGTTATTATTGATTAGTTTTTAGTTTCTAAAACTTTATATAAATGGGATCATGCTATATATGCCATATTTTTGAGGGGTGTTCTCTGGTTTCTTTCACTCAGCATAATGATTTTGATATCCATATACATAGTTGTATGTATATCAAAGAGTTTTTCATTTTATTGCTGAGAAGACATCTATGATATGGTTACACCACATATCATTTATATAGACAGCTACTGATGAACATTTAGATTGCTACAACTTGAGGCTCTTGCAAATAAAACTGCTGCAAATATTTGCATACAATTCCTTTGGACAAATTTATTTCTCTAGTAGGTCAATTATTAACAGTTTAATTCATTATTGATTAACTTGAAGTCCCCTTTGTTATCTTCTTGTGTCCCATTTCACTCTCTCACTTCCCAAGGGTAAAAGCTACCAGGCCGGGTAAGATTCTAATATTTTATAAAATTTCTAAGTATACATATTGATTGACAACATAGTTTTTATAATATTTTGGTATATGTAAGTGATACCAGACAGTGTATACTACTCTGTAAACTTACTTTATTCACTCAACCATATTTTCAAAATATATTCATGTTAATATGTATTAATCTAATCCTCTGTTACTCAAGGTGTGGTCTACAGATTAAGAGCATTCACATCTCTCAAGATCTTAAAAATAATGCAACTTTGTATTTATTTAATTTGGTACTCAGTATTGCTTTCAATCTGGTGATATGTGATGGTTAGATTCTGGTGTCAACTTGACCAAGTGATTATGCCCAGTTGTCTGGCCAGGCAAGCACTGGTCTGACCATTGCTACAAGGATATTTCATGGCTGGTTGATAAACTAGAAGGTTGGTGTATTAAATCATCAGTCAGTTGATTGCATCTGTGGCTGGTTACCTCTGTGATCAACTAAACCATGTCTCCCACAATGAGATAATCCAATCAGTTGAAGGTTTTCAATGAAGAAAAAGGACTCTTTCACTGCTTCTTCAGCCAGCAAATCTCTCCTGAGGATTTTGTCCAAATTCTTCATCAGAGATGCTAGCTTCACAGCCTGCCCTATAGATTTTGGACTCTTTTATTCCCATGGTTGCAAGAGACAATTTATAAATCTCATATCTAGATTTGAGATATGATCTCTCCTGTTGTTTCTGCTTCTCTAGAGAACCCTGACTAACACAGGTACCAGAAAGGGGGTGGTTCTTAAGAAGAAGAGTCTTAAAAATGGGTTTTTATACTTAGTTTTCTTCTCTGACAAGACTCAGAGGCAGTAATGACTCAGTTTCCAAGAATCAAGATGGCACTGAGAGTTCATGGGTGAGTTGGCAAAAGACAAAAGGGATACTCAAAATATCACCATTAGATTCTGGTAATTGTACACTTATTTGAGGCACGGCTCTGGGTGAGAATGTTTTTGACAACTTTACAGAGTTTTGTGGAATTAGGAAGTATTATAATGATGATGGTTGGTTGTTGTTAGTTATATTGGATACAGTGATGCGGGAAAGGGATGAGCTGAATTCTTCAAATTTGCACCTTAAGCATTGTACGAATGATGAAAAAGATTTCATATGTGCCCTGAAAGAAAATCTTATTTCCTGTGGTCACAGATTTGATATCTCTGAAAATCAGACACAAAGCCTCATCATGGAAATAGCACATTTACAACATAAACTAAAATCTCAACTTTGCAGGTGTCTGCTGTTAAAGTAAGAGCTTTGATTGGAAAAGAATGGGATCTTGAAATGTGGGATTGTGATGTATGGCTTGGTAATGATGGCAATGGGGAGACAGGATCCCTGGAATCTGCTGAGCCTTTGCTAATAGACCTGTAATGGATTGCCCTTGGGAAAGAGCTTCCTGACCTGCAGCCTGCCTTGAGGAAACAGCCTACCAGCCTCCAGTCTCCCCAGAGGAGTCTGCCATCCAACCTCCACCTAACAAGATGAATCCTTCCATGCCTGCTAACCTTGTAACCACTTCCCTTGGGGAAATATCCCTCATCCCCTGTCTGGAGCAGCTAATCCTGCTTCACAAAATGAAACTGCAGTGGAATGTCCTGAAGTGACTGGCTGGAAAGACACTCTATTTCTTTACATGATTCACCCCCACCACCCCTCTTTTCTTCAAGACCTACAATTAGGTTAAAGACCCAACAGGACCCAAAAGGTGAGGTACAAAGTATGACCCATGAGGTACACTATATGCCAAAGAACTTCATGTTTTCCAATCTATATAGACAGAAATGAGGGGAACATATGTGAAAATGGATACTAAGGGTGTGGGATAATGGTGGAAGGAATATAAAGTTGGATCAAGCTGGATTTATTGATATGGGCCCACAAAGCAGAGACTCTGCATTCAATGTTGTAGCTTGAGGGGTTAGAAAAGGCATTAACAGTTTGTTTGGGTTGTTGGCTGAAATGTGGATCCAAAGGTGGCCAACGTTACCTGAGGTCAAAATTCCAGAACTGCCCTGGTATAATATAGATGAGGGGATCCAGAGGCTTAGAGAGACTGTAAGGTTAGAGTGGAATTGTCATGAAAGACCTGCTCACTTACCTCCAGAATGTCTAGAGGACACCCCTTTCATCAGAACCTTGAGAAGTGAGACTAGCTCCGTCATCCCTGAAGAGCACTGTGGTCACTCTTCTCTGCAGGTCAGATATTACTGTGGGAACAGCTGTCACTGAGCTGGAATCCTTAAACACAATAAAGATCGGATCCCAAGTTGACAGCAGCCTTGTGGCAATAGTCTGGACATGCCCACCATAATGGACAGTGGACTCAAGGCAGTAGTCAAAATAATCTGACTCATAGAGACTTGTGATGTTGGCTAGTAAATCAGGTGGTACCTAGAAGTAGAATAGATAGGAAATCTACTAAATTCTTGTTTGAGCTGTAAACGCAGAAGGATTCTAGGTCAAGTGAACAGAAGTCAAAATTGAATTGTGAAAACAGAGAATCATGGCCCCTTAATCAATTCCCAGTCTTGAGACAGGTTATAGACCTACAGCCCCTCAAATGAGGGAGGGCTGGGTACCCTTGGGGAAGGACCCTTTTATACTGCCCAAAATTTATACTGTTAACCTTCCTCCCAGCCTTCCCTAAAGAAACCTATGGCCTTTTACCTTGGTGACTGTGCACTGGGGAAAAGGAATGATCAGAAATTTCAGGGATTATTGGACACTGGCTCAAAAGTGACACTAATTCCAGGAGACTCAAAACATCACTTTGGGGCATCAGTCAGAGTAGGGGCTTATAGAAGTCAGGTGATGATGGAGTTTTAGCTCAGGTCCATCTCACAGTGGGTCCAGTGGATTCTTGGACCCATTCTGTGGTCATTTTCCCAGTTCCAGAATGCATAATTGAAATCAACATACTCAGCAACTGGCAGAATCCCCGCTTTGGTTCTCTGACTAGTGGAGTGGAGAATATTGTGGTAAGAAAGGTCCAAGTAGAAGCCACTAGAACTGCCCCTACCTAGCAAAATAGTGAATCAGAAGCAATACCATATTCCTGGAATGGTTGCAGAGATTGGTGCCACTCTTAAGGACTTGGAAGATGAAGGGGTGGTGAGTCCAACTACATCCCCACTCAACTCACCTATTTGACTCATACAAGAAACAGATGGGACTTGGAGGATGATAGTGAATTATTGTGAACTCAATCAGGTGGTGACTCCAACTGCAGCTGCTGTTTCTGATGTGGTATTATTGTTTGAGGAACTCAACACATTGCCTACTACCTGGTATGCAGCTATTGATCTGGTAAATGCTTTTTTCTCAATAGCTGTTTATATATTACATTGGACCAATTCCATCATGGAAGGGGAAGCAATTTGTTCTAACTGGAATAGGCACATACTCCAGATTTGGGCTTGCATACCCTGAATGTAATGCTTCCACTAAGACTACCATCCATGGACTGAAGGAATGCCTTACCTAACTTCATGGTATTCCATATAACATTGCTTCTGATGAGGGAACTTACTTCACAGAAAATGAAGTGCAGGAATGGGCACATGCTCATAAAATTCTCTGGTCTCACCATGTTCCCCATCATTCAGAGGCAGCTGTGCTGATTGACCAGTGGAGTGGCCTTTTGAAGACCCAATTATGGTGCTGACTAGGTGGCAATACCTTGCAGGGCCAGAGCAGTGTTCTCCAGGAGGCTGTTTGTGCTCTGAATCAACATCCACTCTATGGTGTTGTTTCTTCCATAGCCAGAATTCACAAGGTTCAGGAATCAAGGGGTGGAAATGGGCACGGCATCACTCACTATCACCCCTAGTGATCCATTAGGAAAATTTTTGCTTCCTGTTCCTGAAGCCTTAAGCTCTGCTGGTCTACAGGTCTTAGTTCCAAAAGGAGGAGTGCTCCAACCAGGAGAAACAACATTGAACTGAAAGTTAAGTCTGCCACCTGGTCACTTTGGGCTTCTCATGCCACTGAGTCATGAGGCAGGAAAGAGGATTCCTGTTCTGTCTGAGATGATTGACCCTGACTATCAAGACTGCAACTACACAATGGAAGTAAAGAAGAGTTTTCTTGGAGTACAGGAGATCACATAGGGTGTCTCTTTAGAACTACCATACCCTGTAATTAAAGTCAATGGAAAACTGCAATGACCCAATCCAGGTCAGACTACCAAAGATTCAAGAAAGAAGGTGTGAGTCACCCCAACTGGCAAAGAACCATGGCCAGCTTAAGTGCTTGCTGAAGGTAAAGGGATCATGGAATTGTTTGTAGAAGAAGGTAGTGATAAATATGAACTATGATCACATGACCAATTACAGAAATGGGGACTGTTATTGCATTACTATTTCCTCCCTGCTTTCTTATGAGTATTTTTGCATTTGTACATAAGCAAATATCTTGTTTTCCTCTTATTATATGTACATCATAAGTTATATTGTTCATGTTATAGTACTTAAGTCATAGGATATGAAGTTTAAGAGTGAATGTTACTTAAGGACTTGCACCCTATTCTGGAGAGATGTAGTGCATTTCCAGTTGTATGCAGGATAGCTGAGTATTGTTAAGCGAAACATGTATCTGAGATTGTGTTCTATTTGGAAATTAAGCATGTTTCAAGGTGATGTTTATAGCTGCCAAGTTGACAAGGGGTGAACTATGATGATTAGGTTCTGGTGTCAACTTGGTCAAGTGAGTATGCCCTGTTGTCTGGTCACGCGAGCTTGCCTGACCATTGCTGCAAGGGTATTTTGTAGATGGTTTGATAAATCAGAAGGATGGTGTATTAAATCACCAGTGAGTTGACTGCATCTGTGGCTGATTACATCTGTGATCTGTGAGCCTCTCCTGTGAAATTGTCCAGACCCTTCATCAGAGCTGCCAGCGTCACAGCCTGCCCTACAGATTTTGGACCCATCCTTCCCCATGGTTATGTGAGATACTTTTATAAATCTCCTATCTACAGATCTCTCCTGTTGGCTCTGTTTCTCTAGAGAACCCTGAGTAACACAATATATTTGTTTAATTTTGGAAAATTCTTTTAATATGGCTTCTATATTATTCATTAAAAATTTCTTCCTCTATAAATTCCATGTTCTTGTCTTTCACAATTCTGATTTTGTTTTTTTCATGTTACATTCTGTGTGAATTTCTCAGTTTTATTTTTACTGTATTCAACCTAGAGATATCTTGCTTTTTAGGTTATATTTTTAATTTAATTGGTTCATATTCATCTGTTTCTGAATCATACCCTTCTCTTTGTTTTGTAACTATTAATTCTTTTGAATGGAGCTTATTTCTTCTTTTATCTCCTAAAAGATCTCAACAATGTTTATTTTAAGTCATTGTTCTAGTTTGCTAGCTGCCGGAATGCAATATACCAGAAACGGAACGGCTTTTAATAAGGGGAATTTAATGAGTTGCTAGTTTACAGTTCTAAGGCTGAGAAAATGTCCCAATTAAAACAAGTCTAAAGAAATGTCCAAGCAAAGGCATCCAGGGAAAGATACCTTGGTTCAAGAAGGCCAATGAAGTTCAGGGTTTCTCTCTCAAATGAGAAGGCACAGTCAGGGCTTCTCTCTCAGCTGGAAGGGCACATGGCGAACACGGCATCATCTACTAGCATCTTCTCCTGGCTTCCTGTTTCATGAAGCTCCCCGGGAGGCATTTTCCTTCTTCATCTCCAAAGGTCGCTGGCTGGTGGACTCTCTGCTTTGTAGTGTCACTCTCTCTGAATCTCTCATTCTCCAAAATGTTTCCTCTTTTATAGGACTTCAGAAACTAATCAAGACCCACTCAAATGGGTGGAGACATGTCGTCACCTAATCCAGCTTAACAACCACTCTTGACTAAATCACATCATCAGGGAGATGATCTCATTACAGTTTCAAACATACAGTATTTAATACAGATTATTCTACCTTTAAGGAATGGGTTTTATATCAAAACATGGCTTTTCTTAGGGGGCATACTTCCTTTCAAACCAGCACAGTCATTTACAGGTATCTCAATTTTTATTTTATTGATAAGGTATTTGTGTTGCTAGATTGAATCTGTAGTCTCATATTGAATGATTTTTCTCTCTTTTCTTTGTGTTTCACAAAGGCAAACCTCACAGTTTTGCATCACTCTTTCCTGAGTTCCAAGGAAATAGGTTCTATTTTAGTAGCTGAAGTGTTCTTCTTATAATGATTAGGGGAATATTGAGATGCAGTCACTTGGCCTACAGCAGGTTAGCTAAGATTATGCCAGGAACACTTCCTCAGCTTCCAACTGATATGCCAAATACAGCTTTATACAAACTCTACCCCTCAGCATTAGGCACATGTTGCTCCTTATGTTGTTTTCTTGCTGTTGTTTCAAACCTTTTTCTTCGTTCCCATTAGATGCATTGGATACCAATCATATACACCAAAGTCCAGTTCTGGAACTCAGCAAGTTTATGGGATCTTAGTTTATTACTGTTAATATCCCATCTCTAATTTAGAGCAAAGTGAATTGTTTATCATATTTTGCAGTAGCTGTATCTTTTAATAAAGGAAAGCTCAAGACATATACTCAGAATATGCCATTTGAGAAGACCAAAACAATTTCTTTAATTTTATTTACATCAATGACTCTCCATCTAAGATCATTTGATTGATCCCTGTCCAGCTGCACCCCACAACAAGCATGCAGTGTCTTGCCAGCAATATCTTAAAATCACTTTAAAGAAACTTGGTTGGACTCATTATTTGGAAATACTCTTCTCAGAAGGCTGCAGTAAACTCAGTTTTCCAGGGCTATTTCAGCTTTTCCATTCCTAGGCTGATGAAGAATAATTTTGTGGGTGGTTACCTGAAGGAGATTTCTAGGTCCCCCACAGAATGATCTCTGTCATTTTTTCATGGACTGTCTGTATCCTTGTGAGATGACTCTGTACAGCAGGGTAATTTAGTGGCCAGACAATATCGATTTTAATCTTGATTTGCTTATGTAATCATTGGCAAGTTATCTAATCTCTCTGAACTTCAGATCCCTAGTCTGTGAAGATGAGAATTATAAAAAATATATATACATGGTACACTTACAGGAAGATAAGAAATAATGTACACACTAGGTGTTCTATAATATAAAACAGATTTTACTCGTTTTTACTATTATTACTGTTTTTTAACTATCTTCTCAAGCTTTCTTTAGTATGGCGCTATTTTTCCACAAAATTAGAATCTAACTATTTGATATAACTTGAAATGCCTTTCCTCAGTTTACAGCACATGCTTATGTCCCTCTATTATTTCTATGTAGGTGGCAGTATAAGATAAGCTTTAAAAAAAAATTAAACAGAGCACGACAAAATGCCTAAACAGATATTAATTAAGATCTCTCCATGGATTTTAGGGATTCTTCATAGAAGGTGCCATGAAGCTAAACATCTAGATTAAATTTCTTTAAAACATTTTATTTTTGACAGATAAGAATAAGAAATGGATGCAAAATGGAGATTTTTAAGGTTAGTAGGAGAAAGAATGAAATCTTTATAACTAAACTGCTATACTGCATTTCTTCATCCTATTATGCTTAGCTTTCTCAAAGTTTAGTCACTGATAAATTGTTCTCAACTGCCCATATATATATGTTGTATGTTAAGCTTCTTCCTTTAAGAAAAGTCACCAGCAAGACTGAATTTGTAGCTTAGAATGACGAACTTACAGAACTTTAATTGTACATCATTAAATATAGAGACACAAATGATGTAACTATAATAAAAGGCAAGCAGCTTCAATATACTGATCTATCTGGGATAGCTGAATGCACTGAACATGAAAGTCAGGAGGCAATATATGAATGAAAACTTCAGATAAACGATAGGAAGGAGAAGCTAATAGGCAGAAGAGAGGATTACTATTTTAAAAGGGAAAGCATTGCATAATTTAGGTCATCTGAAAAATAGTCACAGGGAAAGCCATTTGTCATACACAAATCTTTATATTTGAGATTTATTTCTTAATCCGCAACTTTTGGTTGGATGTGGCATTTTTTAACTTTAAAAGTAGTGGTAAAGGATGGGCAATGGTGGCTTAGTGGCAGAGTTCTCACCTGCCATGCCAGAGACCAAGTTTCAATTCCTGAGCCTGCCCATGGGAAAAAAAAAATGCAGTTGTAAAGACAACAAAACTGTAAAAAGTTAGCTGCTTCCATTACTGTGAGAATAATTAACAGTGATAAATGGTGTGGTAGGAAGTGGAAGTTTAGAGTCATGTATATCACCTGAAGGAAAGTTAGAGGTTAAAACATCCGAATGTATAACACAGTGAATCTTGTGGTGGACAGTGTCTGTGATTAACTACACAACTATTTAAAAGTTCTTTCATGAACTAAAACAAATGTATGACAGTAATACAAGGAGTTAATAATAGAAGCATATGTAGGAAAAATGTACCTATTGCAAACTACAAACTGTAGTTAATAGCAATATTTTAATATTCATTCTTTAAAAGCAACAAATGGACCACACCAATATTAGGGGTCAATAATGTGGGGAGCATAGGGTACAGGAGGCTTTTGATTTTATCTGTATTTCTTTTCTGGCATAATAAAAATGTTTTAAAATTGATCGTGGGGATGAATGCTATGTAGTGATACTCTGAGCCAGTGATTGTATACTTCAGATGGTTTGTAAGGTGTGTGAATATGTCTCAATAAAACTGCCTGAAAAAAAAGTTAACTGCCTCAAGGGGGCATCTTTACTGACCATTTGAATCTTAAAAGGATAATAAGGGAATATTGCAAACAGCTCTATGCCCACTAACTTTATAGTTTAGGTGAAACACACCAATTCCTTAAAAGACAGAAATTGATGCTTCAACTTCTATAATACATACACGGCTATCCAGGTCATCCTTTTATCCTTGTGTGGGAGAACAACACCAAACCATTCTATGAGGACAGCAGTATTCTAATACTAAAATCAGAAAAATAAATGAAAAGGAAAGAAAATCATTAACCAATATTTCTTATGAACATACATAAAATCCTTGCAAACTATTTGCCACTCTAACCAAACAATATATAAAGGGACAGTATATCATTACCAAGTGGATTTCATTCCAGAAATTCAAGGCTCATTCAACATTTGTAAATTAATCAATGTAATTTATCATAGTCACAGACTAAACAAGAAAAACCCTATAACCACATCAATAAATGCAAGAAACATTTGGAAAAAAATCCATCATGCATTAGTGATTTAAAAAAACTCAATAATCTAAGACTAGAAGGAAACCTTTTTATCTTAATCAAGACAATATATGGAAAACATCACATTTAATGGTGAAAGATTGAATGTTTCTCTACTATGAATGGGAACAAGACAAGAATGTTCTCTCTCAACACTCATTCATTATTGCAACTGTAGTTAATGCAATAGGACAAGAAAAATAGATTAAAGTGTAACTCATCAGAAAAGAATAAATAACACTATCTTTATTCACAAGTGCCTTAACTATCTATATAGAAAACCACAAAGAATCTACCAAAAAATTTTTTAAACCTGGAACTGATAAGCAAATATAGCAAGGTTGTAGGATAGAATTCACTATTCAAAATGCAGTTGCTTTCCAACAGAACTGCAACCCCCCCCCCAAAAAAACTGGCATTTGAAGTAGAAAACAAACGTATTTTACAATAGCACCAAAAAAAATGGACCACTTAGTTGTAATTCAAACAAAATATGTATAATATCTATACATGGAAAACTACAAAACACTGGTGAAAGAAACCAAAGAATAACTAAATGAAAGAAGATATTTTCCACATTCATGGATTAGTAGACTCAATATTTTTAAGAGACTCTTTTAGCGTCCTAGGCTGCTTAAAGCAGCTACCATGAAATGGATTGGCTTTAAACAATAGGAATTTGTTAGCTTTACAGTTTGTGGCTGTGAGAATGTTGAGTCACCATCAAGGCAATGCTTTCTTCCCAAAGACTGGCTGCCAGTGATTGATGGCTCCTCTGCCACATGGCAAGGCACATGATGGCATCTAATGTGTTTTTCCTTTCTCCTCTGGGTATCATTGCTTTCAGATTCTTGCTTTCGTGACTCTCTCTCTCACTTTCACTCTCTCTCTCCTTGTTCAACTTATAAAAAACTCTAATAGGAGGATTAAGACCCATCCTTTATGAGGTGGGTCATACCTTAACAGAAGTAGCCTCACCAAGAATGGATTTGCTTTAACAAAATGATTATCTTGGGTACATAAAGCTCCAAATCAGGAATGGATCCACTTTAATAAAATGATTATCTTGTATACATAAAGCTCCAAACCACCACAGATGTCAAATCTTCCCAATTTGACCTTTAGATTCAACACAGTCTCAAGCAATATTGCAGGAAGCTATTTTGTAGGCATTGGCAAATTGATTCTGAAACTTATTTGGAAAGGCAAAAGTCCTATAATAGCCAACAAGAAGAAAAACAAAGTTGGAAGACTCAAGCTATCCAACATCAAGAACTTATTGTAAAGCTAAAGTAATTAAGACAATATAGTATTGCTGAAATAATAAATACATATAGGTCTCTGGAACAAAACAGACACCCCAGAAATAGACCTACACAAGTAGAGTCCAATGATTTTTTTTTAAACAGACACACAAGTAATTCAGTGGAGAAAGAATAGTCATTTAAACAAATGGTGCTGCAACTACTTGACATCCATAGGCAATAAAGCATAACTAGACACAAAGTTTATATCTTTCACAAAATTAAATACAAATAAATCATACAGCTACATGTAGAAAGCAATACCACAAGATTTCTAGTAATAAACATAGAAGAAAATCTAGGTAATTCGGATTTGGTGATGAGTTTTTAGGTACAGTATCGAAAGCACACTACATTAAAGAAAAATTAAGTTGGATTTCATTAATATTAAAAACTTCTGCTCTGTGATATGCACTGTGAAAAGAATGAAAAGACAAGCCACTAATGGGCAAAAAATATTTTCAAAACACTTATCTGATAAGGGACTTTTATCCAAAATATGAAAGGAACTCTTAAAACTGGATAGTAAGAAAACAAACTGCCCAATTTTAAAATGGACAAAAACTTCTTGCTTTTCCAAACCTTACCCAAGACATACAGATGGCAAATAAGCATTTTCATGCTCAGTATCATTTTTTGTTATGGAAATGCTAATTAAAGCAACTAAGAGATGCCACTACACTCTAATTAAAATGGCCAAAATCCAAAAACCTAACAATTGCTGACCCTAATATGCAACAGGAACTTGCATTCATTGCTGATAGAATGCAGATTGGAAGAGCCACTTTCAAAGACAGTTTGGCAGCTTTTTACTAAGCTAAATGTAGTCATTTACATAGTCAAGCTCCTAAGTATTTAACAAATGATTTGTAAATTTATGTCCACAGAAAAACCTGCATATGAATTTATATAGCAACATTATTCACAATCATCCAAAATTGAACCAATTAGATGTCCTTCTTTACGTGGCTATATAAACAGATGGGGGTACATGCAAACAGTGGAATTCTACTCAGTGATTATAGGGAATGAACTATCTCTCAAGCCACGTGGGAAGAAACATGGATGAACCTTAAATGCATAACACCAAATGAAAAAGGCAGTTTGAAAAGACTGCATCCTTAATCATTGCCTTTTTATGATGCTCTGTAAAATGTAAAACTGTAGAGAGGGTAAACAAATCAGTGGTTGCCAGGTGTTTGTGGAGGGGAAGGAAGGTTTGAATAGCAAATGCACAGGGAAATTTATAGGGTACTGAAATAATGCTGTGTAATGTTGTAATGGTGGATCACAATATGGATTTGTCAAAACCCATAGGAATTTATGGCACAAAGAGTGAACCTTAACACATGCAAATTAATAAAATCATGTAAAATGTCAGGGCTCCCACAGTGGAAGGCAAACTGTGACCAAAATATCTAACTGCTTTAAAAATGAATGAAATAACTCCACTGAAGGGAGTTGTCATGGTCAGGTTCATGTGGCAACTTGGCCAAGTGGTGGTACCTGTTTGGTTGGGCAAGTGCTGGTCTGTCTATTGCAATGAGGACATTTCATAAAATTAGATCATGATCACATCAGCTGCATCCACAGCTGATTCCATTTGTAAACAGCCAAGGAAACTGTCTTCTACAATGAGTGATGCTCAATCTAATCACTGGAAGCCTTTTAAGGAGGATTCAGAAGAGACAGGCTCTCTTCCTGCTTCAGCTGGTGAGTTTCTCCTGTGGAGTTTGTCGAGACCCTCCATTGGAATTGTCAGCTTCATAGGCTGCCCTGTGGATTTTGGACTCTGTGTTTCCATGGTCACGTGAGACACTTTATACATTTTATATTTGCGAGTGTTCCTTGTTGATTCTATTTCTCTAGAGAACCCTAACTAATACATCTTGGTACCAGAAGTGGTTCTAAAGAAACAGAATCCTAAAAATGAGTTTTATGAATGGTTTTCTACTCTGACTGGACTCAAAGGCACTAAGGGCTCTGATTCCCAAAATCAGAATGACACTCCCAATCCATGGAATGAGTTAGCAAAACAGATAGTCAAAATATCACCATTCGATTCTCCCAATTCTTTGTTTGTATGAAGCCAGGCTCTGGGGGATAATGTTTTCGACACTTTTATGGAGTTTTGTGGAAATAAGAGAGATAGAGATGTTGGCTGGTTGTTGTTAGATGCACTGGATACATTAAGCAGTGAAAGGGATGGGCTAAAGGTTTCAAACGAGAAGCTTAAGCACCGTCTGACAGATGTCGAAGTTGCTATGAGTATCCTGAAGGTAAATCTTATTTCCTGTTGCCGTAGACTTGAGATCTCTGAAAATCAGACTCAGAATCTTATTGTTAGAGTAGAAACTTTACAACATAAACTGAAATCTCAATATCCCATGGTGTCTACCGTTAAAGTGAGGGCATTAATTGGAAAGGAGAGGGATCCTGAAAAATGGGAAGGTGACATATGGATTGATAATGATGTTGAGGATGAGGATGAAACCCTAGGTCATGCTGAGTCTTCTCTAGATAACCTTGTGATAGTTTGTCCTGGGGACATAGCCGCCCCACCTCCAGCCTGCCTTGAGGAGTCGGCCACCGAACCTCCTCCTGAAGGGATTCACCCTAGAGTGATTAATCTTATTTCACTAGATGAAACTGCAAATGAATGCCCTGAAGCAAATGGCTTGGAAGATATTTCTAATTCTTTTCATGATCCACCCCCACCACCTTTCATTTCTTCCAGACCTATAACTAGACTAAAGTCCCAGCAGGCCCCTAAAGGTGAGGTACAAAGTATCACACACAAGGAGGTATGTTATATTACAAAAGAACCGTGTGAGTTTTCCAATTTATATAGACAGAAATCAGGGGAATATGTGTAGCAATGGATTTTAAAGGTGTGGGATAATGTTGGGAGGAATATAAGGCTGGATAAGGCTGAATTTATTGATATGGGCCCACAAAGCAGAGATTCTGCATTCAATTCTGCTCGAGGGGTTAGAAAAGATACTCATAGTTTGTTTGGATGGTTGGATGAAACCTGGATCATAAGGTGGCCGACATTACCAGAGGTTGAAATGCCAGAACTGCCCTAGTATAATGTAGATGAGGGGATCCAGAAGCTTAGAGAGATTGGAATGTTAGAGTGGATTTATCATACAAAGCCTGCTCTTACACCCCAAGAATGTCTGGAGGATGCACCTTTTACCAGAACAGTGAGAAATAAATTTGTGAGACTACCACCATCATCCCTGAAGAACTCTGTAGTTGCACTTCTCTGTAGGTCAGATATTACTGTAGGAACTGCTGTCACAGAGCTGGAATCCTTAAACACAATGGGGATGATGGGATCCCGAGTTGGCAGAAGGAGGTGGCAGCACTTAATCACCAAAGACAGGGTAGACGTGGCTATTATAATAGACAGCAAACTCAAAGCAGGAGTCAAAATTATATGACTCACAGAGATTTGTGGCACTGGCTAGTAAATCATGGGGTACCTAGAAATACAATAGAAAGGCAGTCAACTAAATTCTTGTTTGAGCTGTATAAACAAAAGAGTTCTAGGTCAAGTTAACAGAAGTCTAACCTGAATTACAAAAACACAGAGTCACAGCCCCTTAATCAATTTCCAGACTTGAGACAGTGTACAGACTCAGAGCACCTTGAATGAAGGGGAGGCCAGGTCCCTTTGGGTGAGAACCCTGTTACACTGCCACAAATTTATACTGTTAATCTTCCTCCAAACCTTCCCCAAGGAGACCAACGGCCTTCTTACCAGGGTAACTGTGCACTGGGAAAAAGGAAATGATCAGATATTTCAGGGATTATTAGACACTGGTTCAGAAGGAACATTAATTCCAGGGGACCCAAAACATCACTCTGGTCCACCAGTCAGAGTGGGGGCTTATGGAGGCCAGTTGATCAATGTAGTTTTAGTTCAGGTCCATCTCACAGTGGGTCCAGTGGCCCTGGACCTATTTTGTAGTTATTTCCCCAGTTCCAGAATGTATAATTGGTATAGACATACTGAGCAGCTGGCAGAATCCCCACATTGGCTCTCTAATTCGTGCAGTGAGGGCTATTATGGCAGGAAAGGCCAAGTGGAAGCCACTAGAACTGCCCCTATGGAGCAAAATAAATCACAAGCAATACCGGATTCCTGGAGGAATTGCAGAGATCACTGCCACTCTAAAGGACTTGAAGGATGCAGGGGTGGTGATTCCTACCACATCCCCATTCAACTCTCCTATTTGGCCTGTGCAGAAAACAGATGGGACTTGGAGGATGACAATGGATTATCGTAAGGTCAACCAGGTGGTAAATCCAATTTCAGCTGCTGTTCTGGATGTGGTATCATTGCCTGAGCAAATCAATACATCCCCTGGTACCTGGTATGCAGCTATTGATCTGGCAAATGCTTTTTTCTCAATAGCTATTAGTAAGGACCACCAGAAATGGTTTGCTTTCAGCTGGCAAGGTCAGCAATATACTTTCACTTCCTCCCTCAGGGGTATATCAACTCGCCAGCCTTATGTCCTAATCTTGTCCACAGGAAACTTGATTGTTTCTCCCTCCTACAAGACATCACACTGGTTCATTATATTGATGATATCATGTTGATTGGACCTAGTGAGCAAGAAGTAGCAACTACTCTAGACTTACTCGTAAGGCATCTGCGTGTCAGAGGATGGGAGATAAATCCAACTCATATACAGGGGCCTTCTACCTCAGTGAAATTTCTAGATTTCCAGTGGTGTGGGGCATGTTGAGATATCCCTTCTAGGGTAAAGGATAAATTGCTGCATCTGGCCGCTCCTATGACCAAAAGAGAGGCACAATGCCTAGTTGGTCTCTTTGTATTTTGGCAACAACTTATTCCTCATTTGGTGTGTGCTAATCCAGCCCATTTATTGAGTGACCAGAAAGGCTACTAATTTTGAATTAGGACTTGAACAAGAGGAGGCTTTGAGACAGGTCCAGGCTGCTGTACAAGCTGCTCTGCACTTGGACCATAAGATCTAGCAGATCCAATGGTGCTGGAAGTGTCAGTGGCAAATAGAGATGCTGTCTGGAGCCTCTGGCAAGCCCCTATATGAGAATCACAATGCAGACCCTTAGGATTTCAGAGCAAAGCCTTATCATCTGCTGCAGATAACTACTTTCCTTCTTAGATACAGCTTTTGGCCTGCTACTGGGCCTTAGTAGAGACTGGACACTTAACCATGGGCCACAAAGTTACCATGAGACCTGAGTTGCCTATCATGAGCTGGGTGTTTTCTGGCCCACCAAGCCATAAAGTTGGGCATGTGCAGCAGCACTCTATTGTAAAATAGAAATGGTATATATGAGATAGGGCCAGAGCTGGTCCTCAAGGCACAAGAAAGTTACATGAAGAAGTGGCCCAAAGGCCCATGGTCTCCACTCCTGCCACATTACCTTCTCTTTCCCAGACCAGAGCTATGGCCTCTTGGGGAGTACCCTACAGTGAATTGACTGAGGAAGAGAAATCTTGGGTCTGGTTTACAGATGGTTCAGCACAATATGCAGGTACCACCAGAAAGTGGACAGCTGCAGCCCTACAACCCCTTTCTGGGGCATCCTTGAAGGACAGTTGGTGAGGGGAAATCTTCCCAGTGGGCAGAACTTTGAGCAGTGAACCTGGTTGTTCATTTTTCTTGGAAGGAGAACTGACCAGAGGTGCGTGTGTATACTGACTCATGGGCTGTTGCTAATGGTTTGGCTGGATGGTCAGGGACTTGGAAAGACCATAATTGGAAAATTGATGAAAAAGAGGTCTGGGGAAGAAGTATGTGGATAAACCTTTCTGAGTGGGATAAAAACATGAACATATTTGTAACTTCAGCAGAGGAAGGTTTTAATAATCAAGTGGATAAGATGACTTCTTCTGTGGATACCAGTCAGCCTCTTTCCCCAGCTACTCCTGTCATTGCTCAATGGGCTCATGAACAAAGTGGTCATGTTGGTAGGGATGGAGGTTATGCATGGGCTCAGCAACATGAACTTCCACTCACCAAAGCTGACCTGGCTACAGCTAAGTGCCCAATCTGCTAGCAGCAGAGACCTACACTTGACCGCCGATATGGCACCATTCCCTGAGGTGACCAGCTAGCTACATGGTGGCAGGTTGATTACTTTGGACCACTCCCTTCATGGAAGGGGCAGTGATTTGTTCTAAGTGGAATAGACACATACTCTGGATATGGGTTTGCTTTCCCTGCATGCAATGCTTCTGCCAAAACTACCATCTGTTGGCTTACAGAATGCCTTATCCATCATCACGGTATTCCACATAACATTGTTTCTGATCAAGGAACACACTTCACAGCAAATGAAGTACAGGAATGGGCACATACTCATGGAATTCTCTGGTCTTACCATGTTCCCCATCATCCAGAAGCAGCTGGATTGATAGAACGGTGGAATGACCTTTTGAAAACTCAATTACAGTGCCAACTAGGTGGCAATACCTTGAAAGGCTGGGGTAATATTCTCCAGGAAGCTGTATATGCTCTGAATCAGCGTCTGCTGTATGATGCTGTTTCTCCCATAGCCAGGATCCATGGGTCCAGGAATGAAGGGGTGGAAATAGGAGTGGTACCACTCACTATTGTCTGTTGCATTGAGGACATTTCATAGAATTAAATCATGATCACGTCAGCTGCATCCACAGCTGATTCCATTTGTAATCAGCCAGGAGGAGTGTCTTCTGCAATGAGTGATGCTCAGTCTAATCACTGGAAGCCTTTTAAGGAGAATTCAGTAGAGACAGGCTTCTTCCTGCTTCAGCTGTCAAGCCTCTCCTGTAAGTTCATCCAGACCCTCCATCGGAATCATCGGCTTCACAGCCTGCCCTGCGGATTTCCTACTCTGCGTTCCCGAGACCACATGAGACACTTTTATAAATTTTATGTTCGCAAGTGTTCCCTGTTGATTCTGTTTCTCTAGAGAATCCTAACTAATACAGGAGTCAAATGAAAAAATGTGCTGACCTAAGTAACTTTAGAATTGAGTGAAACTGTAAGACTAAAACTAAAAGGTACTAAAACATTGTATTCAAATTGGCAAATTTATTTCTCAGAGGGTAAAAGTTATTTCTGAAATGACTATTTATGTTACTGGAATTGAACAATCAAGTAAATGGATGGCAGAATGTGGAAACTAGGTTTCTCATTGTTGGAGGGGAAGGTTACACACAAACAAGGGGAGAAGGCTAGAATGGCCCATGTTGTAGTGGATCAGAGTTGAGCACATCAGTATAAACTCATGTTTACCTTAATATGGAATAGGACTATTTACTCAGGCTGGTATACACATGTTTCCTTGCACTGTCAGCTGAACTGGCCTAGGAGCAATGATTCACAGTTGCAGCAAGCACATTCAGTGCCCAGATCTTAGTTTCCAATACCCTTCTCCAATCAAAGAAATCAAGGAGAAATGAGTAAATCTAGGCGTGTGGCAGGGAATATACAAGAAAATCCTGGAACATTTTGTAGTGCTAGAAAGTAAGTGAGTGCTAAAAAAATGCGTGTATTAAAAAAAATTAGGGCGGGCCACGGTGGCTCAGCGGCAAGAATGCTCGCCTGCCATGCCAGAGGACCTGGGTTCAATTCCCGGTGCCTGCCCATGTAAAAAAAAAATTAAAGCCCATGATGATAGCAATATATTAAAAGGATACAGTTGCCAAGTTCCTAGTGGTCAAACTGGAAAAAATTAAGCAATAAAATAAATGAAGTGGTATTAGAATATAACCTAAAGTGTAAAATAAATATCCATGTGTACATGCTGATTTAAATACATAGAAAGAATAAACATGCTAATTAATTTAATTAATTAAATGAGGGATAGTAGACAAACCTCCCATACAGAATTCCAAATAATTTAGGCAGGTACTCCACCCTCAAGGAGGTGGAACATAACTCCCCACCCCTTAAGTGTGACCTGTGCATTGAGACTTTCAAGGACAACTACATGGAAAGGGAGGGACAAGGATAACGCATAGAGGAGAAAGCAGACAAACTACCTCAGTCAGATGGTGAAGGCGTAGTCATTAGAAAAGCATCAAAGAATTTCTAACTGAAGATCATCCAACCTCTACTTCTCAAATCCCTGACCTCTACTTCTCAAAAAACTGTCAGTGTCATTAAAAATAGAAAAGTGTGACTGTCACAGCCAAGAGGTCCCTGAGGAGACATGATGACTAAATGTAATATGATATCTTGGATGGGCTCCTCACACTAAAAAAAAGACTTAAGCTAAAACTAAGGAAATCTGAATATATGGACTTTATTAAAAAGTTATTAATGCAGATAGGTTCGTTAGTTGTCACAAAAGTTCTGTACTTATGTGAGATGTTAACAATAAGGGAAACTGCATATGAGTTATATGGGAACTTCCCATGCTATCTTTGCAACTTTTCTATAAATCTAAAGCCATTGTAAAATGAAAAGTTTATTATATAACAGAATGAAAAGAAGTTATTCTCCTGAGTCCTTTCTGGAGAGAAGGTATATACAAATAATTTGAAAATATAAAACAATTAATAATTCAAAACAAAGTTAAATAAATTTTAAGCATGTTTAATATCTGATTAACACAGTCTAAAATCCAGAGAGCAAATTAATTTTTTATTTCCTACAATGTTTTTTCTTTAGGGTGGAAACAAATGTGGCTCTGTCACTCACACCTCAGCACTGCCACACTAAGGTTGTACTCAGTCAATATTTTAAAAGGAAATTCTTAACAGTCTTCATTTAAAAAGACAAAATATTTTCAGTAAGTAGTATTCATCACGTATTAATTTAATCAACCCTGAAAGGCACCTTCCCTTGGCAAACATGGGAGAAAGTTGTTTTATATATATATATACATATATATAACATATATATGTTTATATATGCATGCAAAATTTAATACTTTCTTGGGTAGTTTTAGACTTTGGTTGCCTTATCAAGGCCAGGGAATACTACAACTAAAGTCACACACTTTCCATGAAAAGTCATCCACAGGTATGTTATCAAGCTGTTTTTGCTTGTCATCTGCCTACTAAGCTAATGAAACCAAAAATACTGATAGAAAAATGAACAAGAGTCCATCTTTCAATAGGACTGGAACTCTTCCACTGGGTCTAAGAGCATCTTTCAATGGGACTTTTTTTCAACGGGAATGGGAAGAGGAGATGAGATATTTAGAAATACTCTTTTACTCCATTTCTAAGTAATCCATTGAACATTTAAAAAAATTGATTAAGAAGATAAAAACATTTTCAAGATATAAAGCCCCCAAATCTCATCAAATCAGCCACCAATAGAAACATGAGTAATGCATTATAACATTAATCAAGAGGATTTTAACTGAAAACTTAACCAGTAATTATAACAATTCCAAAAAGATCTCCTGATCTACAAATGAAATAATAATTGAGGGCTCTGGGATGAGAGGAAAAGAGAGAGAGAGAGAGAAGGAGAAAGAGAGAGAAACCATACAATTCAGCCACACCAGACTCCAAATTATATGAGGAAATGATAAATGTTTACATGAAAGCAAAGATTCTTCTTCTCCCAATTCACTTTCATTTCCAAAAGCTTAAAAAAAAACGAGAAAGCTAGACAAGGTGACAAGGTAGACAAAGGAACATGGTTATTTGCCTTGTTGCTGACAACTTAACCATTTCATCTCCCTGTAGGATTATGGGCAGAGACAGTGGGCAGGGCCAGGGAAAGAGTTTAAGAAATAAACTCTTATTTATTCATTATAAGCTTCTGTGCATCTGTGCTGGGGCAGACATCTAAACTCAGAATAGGTAGTAGGTCAATATTGCTGGAAGTTTGAAACTGTTTCCAGGGCATTATGCTAAATGCTCTATGTCATTTCATGCTATATGCTCAACAAACACATGAAGTTTAGAGATTGAGAAACTTTCTACAATCATCAAGGTAATAAGTGGCAGAACCATTTTCTACCAATAACCTTAATTTTTCTACCTCCCAAGGGCAAGTTGTGTTTTATTTCAAGTCAGAAATTCCTATGTACATGCCATCCATTCAACTGTCACTCAATCTAAACAGCCAGTTTTAGTTGTAACACCAGCATTCTCTTAAGCAAATCAATCTTGCTCTTGCTTTCTTCTTTCCCTCCAGGAATTTCAGCATTGGTAAATTTAGATGACTTATATCATCAGTAAAAGGGATCAATTTTGTAAATTCTGGGCACTTGGAGAGTAAAGTAGTCCAGATCATATAAATTTTCTAAGATGTCTCTCTGGGTTTTCCCAAGACTTTATTCCTCTTAAATAATTTTGTGCCTTAAAGTCACAAGCCTCCTGGAGTTTTTTTTGTTAGGAATTACACATTGATTTTTAGACACCATAGACCCATTTATTAAAATGGTAGAAATGGAAATCATTTATCCCAGGAACTGTCAGTACTTTTATTACCATTCAGCCAACTATGAAAATAATCTCCAACCCATTTGCCCAAAGATGTAAGAAGCAAGCTCAGATCTAAAGAGAAATAGAACTTATGCTGACAACTTTTTAATCAGTCCATCAACTAGTTTTTTAATGAGAATCTATCACAGAGAAAACAGTGTATGTTTGCCCCAGATATATGTCTTTTTTTCATTTAGCAATGGGAAAAGTAAGAAAGAAATCTTAGCAGTCACATAGAATATTAAAGTTTGAAGGAATATTAGAATTGCCTATTTTGACTTATGAGTCTATATATATGAGACAGAAATACGTAAAAAAAAATTTTCTTTGTATGCATTATAATGGCAGGGATTACATTTCATTCTTTTTCCATGTGAGTATCACCTTATTGCAGCACCATTTGCTGAATTTTTGTTTGGTTTTTCATTTGTTTGTTTGCTTGCTTACTTGTTTGTTTGGGAAGTGCATGGGCTGGGAATCAAACCCTGGGCTCCTGCATGACAGGTGAGAATTCTACCACTGAACTACCCTTGCACCCCAGAAATATGCAAAATTTAAGCAACTTCCTCTAGTTCATACAGCAAATCAATGTCAGGACTAGAACTATGTTCTAGCACTAAATTTTTATCACCTAATGAAGTCTAATGGTAGAAAATAAAAGTAAATGATTAGAGTTATAAAGAAATTTTTCCCACTGAAACCTGCAATTCAATATTCCACTAAATTAAATATTTTCTAAATTAATGAGTGGGTTAGTTCTTGTCTACTATTGCAAAAATAACTTCAAAATTTAAGTTCTTACTTTGTGTTAGGTACACTGTGTACCTAATCTCATATAAGTTTTACGACTACACTAATAAGAAGATATTAATTATCCCCATTTTACATTTGAGAAAAGTTAGGAATGGACAGTTTAGGAATCTTGCCCAATGTGGCACAGATTTAGATATAAAACCAGTTTTCCCACAGCCAATATTGTAGCCTCTGACCCTTGCTTACTCCACTATATGAATGCATGATGTCGGAACTTCATTTAGCCCCGTATTTTTATATTTGGCTCTTAAAACTCTACTCAGTTTGAAGGTTAGGAATTCCTGTTTCTTTTGTAACTCCCTACAGAACTAAAGTTTCAGCCTTGTGGGCAGACTCCCTGCCTTTGCTGCCATCCTTGCAGGGAGTAAATGTCAACCCTGTGGTTTTAAGAACAGATCATCCAGTTTTTGTCTAAATACTCTCCATAATTAGAACAGCCTCAAAATCCTTGATAAAATCAAAACCAATTTACTGTGAGAGATGATGATATATGAGGACACACAATGCGTATAATTAGCCGGTACATGTACATAAATTATACAGCAAATTGGGATTTATTCAACCCAGAACAGTTTTATTCGAAGGGGTTGAGCATGTGCCCCAGAGATGGCAGAGAGCCCAGATGCCACTCAGGTGCTTGCGGTGGGTGGGGCTGAGAACAAGATGGTCTCTCCAGTACTTGGAGAAGTGGTAGCCTTCATGCCACTGTTTGCAGAGAGCAGCACAGCTGTGTAAGCCCTTGAAATGAGTGGGACTGCCAGTGTCTCAGGCCTTGAAGATAAAATGTCTTTCTGTAGATGACTCTCAGACCTGTAAATCTAATGGAGTTCGCCCTGCAGGTTTTCAGAACTGTTTGGGAATTTTGACCCTTGTTTTCCTTCATATTTCTCCTTATGGAAGAGAGTACCTGTATCCTATAGCTGTCCCTCCTTTGTATATCAGAAGCAGATAACTTGTTCTAAGTTTCACAGGTCCACAGCCAGAGAGGAACTTTGCCTTAACACAAACCACACCTATAACTGATTTTGAGAAGACGTTGTACTGCATGTTGTTACTGGAATGATTTAAGCCTTTAGTGATACTATGATGAAATGAATGTAATTTGCGCATGGAAAGAACATGACTTTTTGGGATCCAGAGGGTGGAGTGTGCTGGTTTGGGACTGTTATATACCCCAGAAGAGCCATGTTCTTTCAAAACATTCTTGTGGGGCAGACTCTTAGGGTAGGACCTTATGGCTAGACTATTTCCATGGAGTTGTGTCCCAGCCCATTCAAGGTGGGTCTTAATCTCCTTACTGGAGTCCTTTACAAGAGGATAAAAGACAGAGACATTTTGAATAGAGCTCTGAGAAGCTAAAGGGAGAAAAAAAAAAAAACCCACAGAAGCTCAGAAATATTTTGGAGAGAAGGAGCAGCAGATGTTGCCATGGACCTTCCCATGTAGCAAAGGAACCCCCAGATCCCAGCAGCCTCTCCTATGAGAAAGTATCTTCCTCATAATGCCTTAATTTGGACACTTTCATGACCTCAGGACTGTAGATTTGTAACTAAGAAATCCTCTTTGAAAAAGTCAACCCATTTCTGGTATATTGTATTCTGGCAGCTTTAGCAAGCTGAAACAGGTCTCATCATCTGGATGCTTCTTCCCAGCTATATGCTATCATTCCATCCCCCACTCAGACTTCTTTTATCTGTCCCCCTCAAAAATCTGCTTTATTTTCCTGTTTCTAGTCCCCTGCTGTGGCTGGACTAAGTATAACTCCACTAATCTGGCCAGCTGATGGTGCCTTCTGAGCCACCACCTAAAAAAAAAAACCCTTTCTTTCTACCTTACCTAATTTTTCAATGCCAAAATTTCATGTGCTTTCTTCAATTCCAGACCATCCAAAATACTTCCTGCTGTCTTCCTCTTGACTACTGTACTGCACCATATCTTTTATTGAATCACCCAAATATGTGTTTTTATAACTCCATAATAAATGGCACTTTTCTTGTTAAGTAGCATACCCATGGAAGGTATTATTTTTTCTAAAACTGCCACTTTTGTAGAACAATTTGTCACAGTCAACTGAAATGCATATAGTTAAATAAATATTTTAACTGCTGACATGTTTACGAATGCTTGTTTAGTTTCTACTCAACTTCTTTTTTAAAACCTACAATCTTTCAAAGTAGTATTTACTTCCATTCACTTAGTTGTGGAATAATAGTCAATGATTTGAATTGTATATATTTGTTACTATGATGAAAAGTTAAAAAAAGAAAAAACACAATAGCAATATAATTAGTCATTATAGAAGTGCCAATCAAAACCACAATGAAATACCACTTCACACTCACTAGGATGAGCATAAGAAAAACTGAAAATAACAAATCTTGATGAGGATATGGAAAAATAGGAACCTTCACGCAGGGTTGGTGGGAATGTAAGATGGTGCCACCCTTGTGGAAAACAGTTTGGCAGTTCCTCAAAAAGTTAAAAATAGAATTACCATTTGGCTTGGCATTTCCATTTAAATAAGTGTATGCCCCAAACATTGAAAATCAAGACTCAAACATATACTTTTATACCAATGTTCAAATTAATACATTTCATAGTAGCCAAACGTACAAACCACCCAAGTGTCCACCGACAGATGAGTAGAAAAATGAAAGGTGGTATTTCCATACAACGGACAGTTGTTAAGCCGTAAAATGGGAATGAAGCACTGATACATGTGAAAATATAGACAAACCTTGAAAAAATTATGCTAAACGGATAGACCAGGTATAAAAGAGTGATGTGATATGATTCCAATTATATGCAGTAGCTAGAATAAGAAAATTCATAGAGACAGAAAGTAGAATAGTGGTTACCAAGGGCTGGGAACTGGGAGGGTTGGGGAGGTTTGTTTAATGGGTACAAAATTCATTTGGGATGATGGAACTATTCTAGAACTAGTTAGTGGTGATGATTACACCCCATGAAAAATGGTTAAAATGACAAATAATTAGTTATACCTATTTAACACAATAAAATGTTTTAAATAGTCAATGTAGCTAGAATTTTTCAAATACCTATGATTGTGTAATCTTACATTTTTGCTCTTTGCAGGAGACAAATGGTAAAACAACAACAACTTTTTTTTCCCCTATATTAGAAAAGTTGAGGTTTTACAGAACA
Organism: Myrmecophaga tridactyla; assembly: GCA_004026745.1. Classification (NCBI taxonomy): domain Eukaryota; kingdom Metazoa; phylum Chordata; class Mammalia; order Pilosa; family Myrmecophagidae; genus Myrmecophaga; species Myrmecophaga tridactyla. The sequence goes on from PVIY010006786.1 coordinate 51,607, forward strand.
GTCATGCTTGAAATACAGGATTTCCATATGCCACCCTATTATTAACACCTTGCTTTGGTGTGGAACATTTGCTGCAATGGAAGATAATACACTTTTATAATTGTACTATTATGCAAGACATTTTATTCAACTCACCAATATCCACAAATATCCATGAGAATCATGAAAATTTACATAAACAAGTTTCAGCCTTCAACCAGCCTTTAAGCTTCCTGAGAATGACTTTGTTAGGATCTGGGTACTAGATCAGAAAAGATATCTTGAACAGATTCAATATATTGTCTCTCATACTTCCATGTGAACAGTCCATTTTTAAGTTGCCTATTCCGCAGCCACTTCAGACATCTCCTATAGAGTAGCAACCGTTTATTTTCACTAAGATTGGCCACTTCCCCAAATCCAGGACAGAGCTCTGATTGACCTAAATAATCCCACCATGATTACACAAGAGTAGGACATGTAACAAAAACCTAAGCCACCCTGTGAATGGCAATCCTTTTGACTAGAGTAATCAATCAGGAATGAGCACATGTCCTTTTTATTTCCCACTGCAGGGGGCTCAGGACTTTTGTTAAAAAGCTTTAGATTCCTCTGGAATCATGGGACATTCCGATATGCAAAGCATAGAACCACTGGAGACATTTTCACATGAGGGAAGCAAGCCCGAGGATGATGCCAGTACACAGACAATGTCATGGCTGAGAGAATTGCAGAGAAATAGAATTTGAGTCTAGTTCAACCTGAGATTCAAGCTTACCATACATTTGGGCATGTAAAATTGCATTAGCAAAGGAATTCCTATTTGTGTTCCAAGAGCTTGAACTTTTGGCTTTCTATTACTTGCAAGTGAAACATTATAACTGATGCAGTCTATCACGAGCGAGACACTTAGAGAAGTTCTGGTGTGTATAAAATGAGGCCCTACACTCAAAGAACTCCAGGGTCTATGGGGAAAATAATATTTTAAACAGTTCATGGCAGTGGGTCTCATTGTTTAGCTAAGAACTCTTTGTGATATGTGCCTAAGATCTTCCTGACATAATGTTGATCTTTGAAAGCTCTTGAATAATATTTTCCATTTACAGGATGAAGAAATGATCAGAATAAGGCGGAAGAAGAACTATAGTATCATGACTTTTATTTAATAAGGTGGAATAAGGGAAGGAAGAAGAGCATAACTTTTATTCAAGCAGTTGTTTGTTTATTCAATCAATATGATACAGAAAACAGGCACATGAAGCCTGCAGATAAGTGTAAAGTTGCTATAAATGATAGTCTCAATGTTCAGATAAATGGACTTTCAAGTTAGCCATTTAGGTTATAGAAGACTTCCCCAAGTAACTATGAATTAAACTGAGATTTAACAAATGTATAAAAATTAAGCAAACCTTAACAAATTTAAAAGAATAGAAATTATGTTCTGAGACACAATGGAATTTAACTATAAAGCAATTACAGAAAGATAGCTGGAAAATCCCCAAATATTTGGAAACTGAACAATATACTTCTAAATAACATATTAGTCGAAGAAGTCCAAAAACAAATTTAAAATTTTTTTTGACTAATTGAAAATGAAAGTGCAACTTATCAAAATTTGTGCAATTTAGAGAAGTGTTCAGACAGAAATTTGTAGCATTGCATGTATGAACTGGAAAGGGAAAAAATCTAAACTCAATAATCTAAGCTTTCATCTTAGGAAACTAGAGAAAGAAAAATAATATAGACTTAAACAAGTAGAAGAAACGAAAAAGAAAAATTAGAATGAAAATGAAAACAGAAAAAATGTTGAGAGAATTAATGAAACCGAAAGCTGATTATTTGAAAAAAAATCAATAAAATGGATAAACTTCTAACCAAGCTAACAAAAAAAGAGAGAGAATGCATAAAATACTGATATCAGAAAGTAATCTGATCCCAAGGTCATTAAAAAGATAATAAGGATATTATGGCAGCTCTATGACCACAATTTTGATAACTTTGATGAAATGGAGCAATTTCTTGAAAGGCACAATCTGCCAAAATTCACAAGAGAAGAAATATATAATTTTAAAAAGCATATATTATATGCTTAAATTAATAGCATAATTTAGTAGATAATAGATAAGCATAAATTAATAGACATTTAATCAATAATTAATAGTCTTCAAAAAAAGAAAGTACCCCGCCAAACATTTCACAGATGAATTCTGATAAACATTTAAGGAAGAAATTATATAATTCTCCACAATTTCTTCCAGGAAACAGAAGCAGAAGAAACACTTCTAACTGATTCAATGAGGCCAGTATTACCGTAATGCAGAAACCTGGCAAAGATATTACAAGAAATGAAAACAATTGACCAATATCCCTCATGAATAATGTGCTGGTTTGAAGCTGTATGTGTCCCAGAAAAACATGTCCTTAAATCTAATCCTTTCACACCCATTTGGGTGTGAATCCATTTTAAGTAGGACCTTTGATGATGTTACTTAATTAAGATGTGACCCACCTCAATCATAATGGGTCTAAATCCTACTACCAGAGTCTTTTATAAGCAGTTGAATTCAGTCACGAGAGAGAGAAAGCTACAGGAAGCAAGAAGCTGAAATGGAACCCCGGAAGAAACAAAGAGACTCCTCTATGTGTTTGGCTACATGACAAAGGACCCAAGAATCACTGGCAGCTAGCTCAGGGATGCCAGTCTTCCGGGAGAAAACACATCACCTTGATGATGCCTTGATATGGATATTCTGCCAGCCTCAAAACTGTAAGCAAATACATTCCCATTGTTTAACCTGACCCATTTCATGGTATTTGCTTCAACAGCTGAGGAAACTAAAACAAACATAAATGCAAAAATCCTCAACAAAATACCAACAGTCAACAGTGTTTAAAAAGATGTTTAAAAATCCAACAATGTTTAAAAAGAATGAAAAGAGGTTACAGTCAGGAAGAAAATACTTGCAAAACACATATCAGATAAAGGAGTTGTACCCAAAATATGTGAAGAACTCTTACAACTCAACAAAAAGAAACCAAACAGCCTGATTAATAAATGGTCAATCAATCTGAACAAACACCTCACCTAAGAAGATATGCAAATGGAAAAAAATGAATATGAAGAGTAATCAACATCCTATGTCACTACAGAATTGAAAATTAAAACGATAATGACATATTACCACCCATCAAATGTAATAGCTAATCCAAAAAAGTAACAATATGAAGTGCTGCTGAGTACATAGAGCCACAGTACCTCTCACTCATTGCTAATGGAAATGCAAAATGGTACAGTCACTTTGGAAGAGAATTTGGCACTTTCTTACAAGCTGAATATAGTCTTACCATAGCAATTGCAGTCCTAGTTATCTTAGAAGAGAATTCAAAATGTATGTCCACACAAAACTTGCACTGAATGTTTACAGCAGCTTCATTCATAATTGCGAAAATTCAAAAGCAACTGATATGTTTCTCAATAGATGAATGAGTTTCCAAAATTGTGGCCCATCCACAAAATGGAATAATATTCAGCAATAAAAAGAAATGAGCGAGCAAGCCAAGAAGAAAACATGGAGGGAACTCAATGCTTATTGTTAAGTAAAAGAAGTCTGTATGAAAGATCTACAACTGCACGATTTCAACAATAAGACATGCTTAAGAAGGTAAAGCTAGAAATGGATAAAGGATCAGTGGAATTTGGGGATTCTGGGTAAGGGAAGAAAGGATGAAAAGTGGAGTAGGAGCATTTTTAGGGCAACGAAATTATTTTGTATGGTACTCTAATGATGGATACATGATAATATGCATTGGTCCAAAGTCATAGAAATATACTACACAAAGAATGAAATGGACTTTAATTAATCATAATATACATAAGCACATTGTATCAATATTGCTTCATCATTTGTTACAAAGGTTCCACCGTAACGTGAAATGTTAATATAGGCGAAATTGTGTGCTGGGGAAAAGTGGTTTATGGGAACTCTCTGCACTAAATACTTAATAAAATCTTAAACAAATAAATGAAACAAAAATGCATACATATTTAATTCAAACTGAAAATCACCATTGTTTTGTGTATTTTTAATGAATAAAACAAATTATATTTATTCTCTGATTTAAAAAAATAGTATCTGGATTTAAATTTATAGTAAGCACATATTTTAAATAATATGTATGTAATGAGTGGCAGTCACAGCTTTGTTATGCTCTTCATACCCATTTCTGTGTTTATTTCAATCTTTGCTTGTCTTACATATTCAGTTTAATTTTATTAGAAATTAGGTAAGTGAACCATAAGAATTTCTTTTTTTTTCAAATGCCATTCTTTAATAGAAGCGCTGGCTCAATATGTCATACCGAAATCACCTCTGTTGAAAACATTACAAAGACTACACTGTTGTCCTAAAACCTTTGTCTGGAAACCAGTGAAAAAGAACAAAGAATGAAAGCAAAGACACATTTCATGTCCTCTACTTGTTAAGTAAAGGTTAATGACTTTTTAAAAATGTTTCTTCAAGAAAAGGACACATATTTTTCAATAAGCAACATCAGTGCCTTTCAAGAATCCATGTGTTAAAAAGTTCCATGAATAAGAAAGTAAAATAACTAAAACTCAAACGCCTCAATAAGACTAAAAGTTTCTTACTAAACTTTAGTGTATCCAAAGCTTTTCATTAAATTGCATCTCCTTTGTTCACAGCTACAATCACTGGATCAGTACTTGGCAACCTAGGAGGAGCTCAAAAACCATTGAATAGAGCTAAAGCTTAAACTGGAATCTCTTCCAGGAGCTCTCATACACATGATGGCTGAAAAATGTTAGTAATTGAAATATTCCTTATAATTTTGCAGTTCTCTTTTTCCATCTTAAATTTTTCTTTAGATTTTTGTTCTGTGGGACTAGATATGATACACTTGAAATTCATCAGTCATCAAAGTATAGGTTTTCAAAGAAAACAGACAAATGGCTATGGGGCACAGGTGGTTCAGTGGTAAAATTCTTGCCTGCCATATGGGAGATCCAGATTTAATTCCTGGCCTGTGCATACATAAGCAGACACACACACACACACACACACACACACACAGAAAAAAAGGTTTTGCTCTAATGCAGAGATACAGCAACAGATCTGAATTTTCTGAAGAGGATAAATACCATTCAAGTGATAGCATGTCAATTATATGTGCTGAATGTTTTCTGGGGATTCTAAATCTTGTTGGCTTTCAGTTGCTTACTTATTTTAGGGTTCAGTGTCTATTTTGTTTTGCTTTCTTAAACATCCTGATTGTTATATTAGTGGTAAAGTATTCATTATTATTGATGCTGTACTTGTTATTGTATTGCACAATTATTTAATAATTATATTTGGTTGCTTTTTTATGCCTAATTGATATGTATTGAGTTCATCATTGACAAACAATCAAAAGGAAATAAATACACAATAATACTTTAAAACCTTATTTTTGTAAGGCTTATATTTGTGTGACCAAGTGATATACCTGTAGGTATACAAGAAGTCTTGGAACTTTTCATGAAGGACAACAGTCAGCTCCCTACGAAAAAACTTTTAAAATCCTTACCACAGCATCCTGAAATAGGCTTCATTCATGATTTTACTTGGTTTATTTACTGCGTTTAAAACTGGGATTCCCTTTTTGCACCCACAGAAAATATTTGTTCATGGAAATACATATTTCACATCCTCTCAAAGCACCCATTTAAAGAAAGGTTTGCTCTCCTGGGGTAGAGTTAGTGGTCAAATTCTACAGGGTAGGTGGTTACTGTATACTGGAAGCTCAAAAGGGCAAGTGGATAAGAGGAGATGTGTGGCAGCTCTCAAAATGCTCCACGAGTATCTGGATCTGATGGGGAAGGCAATGAATTAAAGACTCAAGTCAATGATCAATAACACAGTGGCAATACCGGTCAAAAAAAAGGAGTCTTTATATCTTATTTGCATATTATTTTGTGGGGGGCTTTTATTAAGCTAACTTAAAACAGCAGAAATTTATTTTCTCAGAGTTCTGGAGGTCAGAAATCCAGATTCAAGGCGTCAGCAGGACCTTACTCCCTCTGAAACATATAGAAGCAAATCCTCCCTTGCCTCTTCTATCTTCTGGTGTTTGCTGGCCAATCCTTGTCATTCCTTGGCTTGTAGAGGCACCACTCAATTCTCTGCCTCTTCTGTTTTTACAAGTCCTTCTCTCCTATGTTTGTCTGCTGTCTCCTCCCTCCTTCTTATAAGGATATCCATCAACATGGATTAGAGGCCCACCCCACTCCAGTATAACCTCATTTTAATTTAACTTATTCCATTTGCAGAGACCCTATTTCCAAATAAGGTCACATTCTAGGCATGATGTGAGAGATCATGTATTTTGTCTTAAGGTTCCTAACCTGTTTTCTAAATCCTCCAGATCTGATATTTCAACTAATCTGTGCGAGCACAAGAGTTTCTAGGGGAAATGATCACAAGACATTCCCTGCAGGAATGTTAATATACAAATTATCAGACTTACCATCATAAGATCTAAGTTCAAGATTCACCCCTCTTGCATACGAGCTCTGTCATCTTAGGAAAATAGTTATCACGCTGCTTCCAAGTAGATATTTGGGTAAAATTGGGCTTGGTGATCTTACAAGTCCTGTTTTATTCTAAGTTGTGATTCCATCATTATCACTGACTCTAATGCAAAAGTTATACATCATGGTAGCCCTAAGTGGGACCCATTTGGGAGTAAACCCCATGGAATCTCTCAAATCACATTTTAGAATCAATCACCTTCTCCTATGACAATAGCTGGCCATATTCTTAACATGGTAAGAAAGTATCTGTATCTCTTAGGATTTATTATTTTTAGAAAACAGGAAAAAATGGCTAAATTAAGCAAAAAAGATAAAAAGAAATGTATCGGAGTAAATAAGACAGAGCCATAGAATTGAAAAATTTGTTCTTAGTGTGCCATTCTGCTATGACAAATACCACACACAATGGATTGGTTTAAACAACAAGCATTTATTGTCTTAAGGCTTCAGAGGCCAGAAGTTCAAAATCAAGGTGTTGGCAAGACTTTGATTTCTTCCTGAAGACTAGCACACTGGTTCTGGCTTGCCATGATCCTTGGGGTTCCTTGGCTTACATCTCTGCCCCTTGTCTCTCCTTCTGCCTGCTTTTCTGGTTTCTACTGACTTCTGGTTTCTAATTTCTTGTTTGTACAGGTCATTAAGCACTCACCCTGAGTCATCTCCTACCCTCTCACCTAAAAATAACATCTTCAAATGGTCATATTTCCACATAAGTTCACAACCCCAGGAATGCAATTTGACTATGAATATGTCCTTTAAAGGCGATACATAACTCAATGGACAATACTAAGCTTCTTAAAAGACAGAAACTAGAGCATCTGCTGGGATGGAAAGAACAAAGAGAAAGGGAGTGTTCCTTTCACCATGAAGATAATTCAGCTCCCCCTACCTCCTCACCTTTGATTGGTCCAGCTGGGTCACATACTTACAGTCTTTGGCCAGAAAAGGTCTATTGCATCCTGACTGAAACACTGTGCAGAGCTGCCCACAACAGAAGAGGGCAGTTCCCTCCTGCCCCCTACCAGCCCCTAACAAAGGGAATCAAGACCTTGCTAATAGGCAAAAGGGGATATATCCTGGACAAGCAACAAACAGCACATCTGTGCTGGTTTGAAAATGTTTATGTACCCTAGAAAAGCCATGTTTTAATGCTAATCACCCACGTGGGAGAAACAGTTTCTTCTAATTCCTATTCAGTACTGTATGTTGGAAACTTTAATTAATTTATCTCCATGGAGATGTGACTCAATCAAGTGTGGGTATTAAACTTGATTAAGTGGAGACGTGTTTCCACCTATTCCAAGTGGGTCTTGATAACTTTACTGGGATCCTACAAAAGAGGAGAAATTTTTTGGAGAGAATGCCTTTTGAGAACGATGAGAAAGTCACAGCAGAGCAGACAAAGCTCGAGGCTGAGAGAACCACAGAGTCCAGCAACTTTTGGAGATTCTGAGAGAACAGAGAAGGACGACAGAATGCCTCAGAATCAGGAAGCAGAGAGTCCACAAGCCAGCAACTTTTGGAGATGAAGAAGGAAAACACCACCCGGGAAGCTGGAGAGGAAGCCAGCAGATGACACCATGTTTGCCATGTGCCTATCCGCCTGAGAGAGAAACCCTGACTGTGTTCGCCATGTGCCCTTCCACTTGAGAGAGAAACCCTGAACTTCACTGGCCTTCTTGAAGCAAAGTATCTTTGATTGCTTTAGATTAGACATTTCTATAGACTTGTTTAAACAATTGGGACATTTCCACAGCCTAAAAACTGTTAACTTGCAACTTATTAAATTCCTCTTTTTAAAATCCATTCCATTTATGGTACATTGCATTTTGGCAGCTGGTTAACTAGAACAACATCTTATAACAATCAATCTCAGAAGCTTCTGAGATAAGGTATATCATCTGCTGAGCCTTTAGTCCCATTGGAAGCTACCTGCTGTTAGCCTAACAAAACAATAGAGTTTTTGACTTCTCTGCAGCTCATCTCAATTTGAAATGGGAATTTATTTGTTTGAACTTTTCAGGGACCCTCTGCTCTTTTTAATTCCTCTATGCCCTTACTTAGTTTAAACAAAGAAACTGGGAGTATATATACTTTTTTTTTGATGTCTCAAAGAAATTTTAATATGTTAAAAGAGCATGTATTTTCCCCAGGCAAAGACAGTCTTAGTAATTTATTGTCCACAGTTTCTAATAGGTAGAGTGCAATATGCAAAACAGGAATAAGTAGAGGTTTATTCAAAAATGAAAATAAAAAAAGAAAAGAAAGAAGAGACCATAGTCATATTAAGTAGAAAATCCCTTAAAGAAATAGCTCTGCCTCCTTGTGACAGAATCCGTTTCTGGAACCAAGAATCTATAGTGCTGGCAAGAAATGTGCTTGCAAGGATGCAGAACCATTCTGCCACATCAATGAAGAAAGATCTAGAGGCTGCAAAAGACAATTGTGCAAGCTGTGTGCAAATGTGTCCACACTCAATAACTGCTCTTTTTTGCTTCGGTGGCCTGAATTTGATTATAAGAATGACTGAATGGTGCAATCCAGATTTGTTGTCTTCCCATAGTTTCTTAGGGATTTAATTCCTATTTAGTATTTATTACTTCATTTTAAATGGGCCCAAAATGTGGCCATGTGATGCAAAATGTTCAGCAGGTACTCTATAATGTTACACACTGAACAAACTACACACCTACCTGACGCCATCCTGAAATATGCCCAATGAAAAACTCAACCTGTAGTTGACTTTTGTGCATATTGTACTTATGGTACTTCCTTTCCACTCACACTCAATAAATAAGGAGAAGCCCAGAACAGTGCTTGACTGACAACCATGGGCAAAGTTCTTTCCCTGTGTCCACCGAGGTACATCCACACTGACAGGTTCTTCCTGTGTTCACCCTGAGAGGAAGAGTTTGCAATGGAAAAAAGCCAAGAAGGATTGGGAAAATATCCAGCTTCATTAAGCAGTGCATTGGAAATATAATTGCTTCATTGTTTCATTCATTAATATGAGTCAAGATGCCCTCTAGAATTTAAATATGGTCTGATTTTTCAAAATATATAATGGCACATGAATAAGACATTTAAAAAATACAGTCTTTTTGAGAGCAAGTTTTATTAGCTCTGCGACCTTAGGTATATCCTTTAACATCTCTTAGCCTGGGTTTCCTTACCTCTATTGTAACATAGCAATACTTTCCCACTTTCCAATATCCCCAACTCTTCCAACTTTGTGAGCAATTGTACACATTGCTGATTGTACTCTCTTAGCTCTGTGCCTTCCTTATCTTTCTCCAAGGCTAACTTTGCCAGAAGTTATGCTCAAAGGGACAAACATTAAGAAGTAATTAGCTTTGTCAGCAATTATGTGCATGGATGCTCTTGGCCTCATGCCTTTTTTGTCCTTTCCCACTATAAAACCCTGCCTTTTCCTCTGGTCAGTGCAGACCCTCATAGCAAGGAATTGGTCTCTCTCCTACCATCGCTAAGGACCAGGACCCCATGTGAGCAAGCCCCCCAAAAAAGCTCTATCTTACTCACCAAGAAGGATTTGTCCCAGTCATTCTTTGGTCTATCATACCCCTCACAGTTTGGTGGGAGGCTGTTTCATTTCACAGCTCTTCGCCTTCCTTGGAGCATGTATAATGAAACCTTCCTTACTCACCTCAGAAAGCATGTTGAAATGATAGATGTGAAAACACTATGTAAACCCAAAGTGAAAAGAAATGGAATTATTTCTGGGAAGCAGAGTGGTATAATGCAAATAGAAAGGCATTGCAGTTAGAAGATCTTGGACAAATTTAAGATTCTGTACTTGACAGCTATGTATTTATTTGAATATTTTTGGTTGAAAGGATGCAAACTAGCAATAAGTAATAGAGAGAGCTTTAGCTCTGGTTTGCAGTCAGACAAAGTTACAACTACAAGTTCTGACACTTAAGAAAGCATTTAGTATTAGGAAAGTACTATCAGATTGCATTCCTCTGTAATACAAATGAGAATAATGATCCCTACCAACACCAAAATTAAACTCTGATATACTGGTAAAAGGAAAGAGAGAGAGAAAAAAGGAAAAGATGATAAAGCAACCTCAGATGCTGCAAAAGCTGAAGAAATTTTAAAAAGTAGAAAGAAAGCAAACCACAAAAGGAACAGTTGCAGCGAATTCTGAAAAAAAGAATAAGCAGGTGTTTCAAATTAACATGAGACTTTTGCTTCATATTAAAACCAGTGAAAAACAAGACAAAAGCCTCACATGCTCACCATCATATCCTGAGAAAAAAAGGCATAGAAATGTGTGGGTGAGAAATCCCTCAGACTGAGCCACGAGGAAGTTGGGATATATACACTCTGCCAAAGCTGCCATCACAATACATTTCTAGTGGGTTTTTCCAGCAGCCCAGGTAATATCCACTTACCAGCTTTTAAGATTTAGATTTTGTAGTGGAGCCAGAAGATAGTGTAAGTAAAGCAAACTGTCAAAATTAAAGCAACCTGCAGCTGAATAACCAAAGTGCTACTGCTGATAGTTCTGTTAAAATATTTATGAGGCAAGAATTTCAGAACAAAGCTAAGTAGTATGTCAAATGCATATTTGTGGGAAATATTTCATTTTTACTTATTATATTTTTGTGAGAAGAATTGACGCAATAAGCCTTATCTGGTGAAAAATATGAATAATTCAGCTATGTATGTCTGAGTATGAAAGGCAAGTTATTTGAAAAATAAAGCTGGACTTCATACTAATGATAATGGTTGTGGTGATAAAGTGAGGTTATTGTAAGGATCACAAGTGAATAATCACTCAGACTTGCTCCTACATTCAGGAGTCATAAAAACCACAGCAGGTTTCAAAAAGCATCCAGGATGGCTCCAGACAGATCTCAGGCTCCGATGGGCATATCCTCTAGCTTGTATCCATCATTGAAAATCAGTTACCTCTGTAAATCCACTTATTTCTGCCAATCTACCATATGTCTTTCTAGTGACACTCTCTTTACTTAACTTCATGACTTCTGTCTGACCCAGAATTTTGTCTCCCTCTGATTTGTTGGTCAGGAGCCTACAGACACCCGCTCTATCTCATGACATCCTTTCAACCTCCACAATCAGCAACTCTGTTTCACAATTCACATTCCCAGAAGAGGGGATGGGACAGATCCTGCTATCTTTTCACATCAGTCTGTGGCACAGAATTGCAGATGGGCTGCAGAGCAAGTGCTGACTTTTGGTCCAATCAGCTGCTAATAGGAAGTTCACATGATGTGATAAAGAATATAATTCCATTTTCTGACATTTGAATGGTAATATATGTTGTGATGGTTAGGTTCTGGCATCAGCTTGGCCAAGTGATTATGCCCATTTGTCTGGTCAGCAAGTCCTCACTGGTGCTGCAATGATACTTCATGGCTGGCTGATGATCTGGAAGGCTGGTGTATTAAATCATTAGTCAATGGATTGCCTCTGTGGCTGATTACATCTGAGATCAACTAAGGCGCGTCTCCCACAATGAGCTAATCCAGTCAGTTGAAGGCTTTTAAGGAAGAAGAGAGACTTTCTCACTGCTTCTTCAGCCAGAGAGCCTCTCCTGTGGAGTTCATCCAGACCCTTTATCAGAGCTGCCAGCTTCACACCTGCCCTATGGATTTTGGACTCTTCCATTCCCACGGTTGCATGAGACACCTTTATAAATCTCATATTTACGGATCTCTCTGGTTGGTTCTGTTTCTCTAGAGAACCCTGACTACCATGATATTTTAAGCCTAACTCCTCCTTTCTTCCATTGGTCACCCACATCCGAGCAAGCGGATGGCAAGGCCCATGTGCTCCCTCCTTAGGCGTCACAGGGAAGTTCAACTCACACAAGCCCCTTTCCTCAAGAATCCTCACCTCAGCCCCAACCCTTGCCAACCATAAAAACCCAAAGAAAGTCTTCTTTCTCTGCTGTCTCAAGCCATTTTCAGATCTATTTGAATGGCCAAGCCTATTCTCCCCAGGAAGACCCATTATGTGACAAATAAGACTTTTTCAAATCCTCATGGTGTGTGTGTGCGTGTTTGAGTGTGTGTGTGAGTGTGTATGTGGTCTCATCAATCTGCACTTTCAAACTGAATTTGAGGGGGGCCCATCCCTTCAGCACATGTTCTTCCTGGTGGGGAATATAGGTGAGAGACTTACACTTACAAGTATTGTGCCCTGGTACTTAATGAAATGAAAATCTCTAAATTTCATTTAGGGGAATCTGAGCAAGTCATTTAAAATCTTCAGGTCTTCCATGCCCACTTCAGAAGGTTTGGATGATAATTGTATGAGATCATTCATGTGAAAGCTCTTTATAACCTTAAAAGTAAGGTAAAATGTGTGAGAATGTGAGAATGACACAAATATGTATCCATTTAACTTTTAAATCATTCAAGTTCCATGTATGTGATGGCTGATTCAATCGTTTGTGATGAGCTCTTTATAACCTTAAAAGTAAGGTAAAATGTGTGAGAATGTGAGAATGATACAAATATGTATCCATTTAACTTTTAAATCATTCAAGTTCCATGTATGTGATGGCTGATTCAATCGTTTGTGATGAATTCTCAAGGATAAGGTGTTTGTTAATAGTTCTTTCAAGCATGCTGGCAGTCTGGTAAGACCTTCTTAATTTAATTCAGATTAATTCAGCCTACTTTGATATTTCTGTGGCTCTACTCAGTACATGCTGAACCACATTTAGAGGTCTAGCCTTGCAATGCTCTCTGCCTGCTATTTAGGAGAAGTATACCACAGAATGCTTTTCCACAAAAGCATTCAAAACTTGCCCTGAGAATAATTTTCAAGGATCTAATAATCATTTATTGAATGGCAAGTTCCAGAGAGACACTAAAGAAAGCCCTATCTTGAAAGGGGAGAAAAAGTGGACTTCAGTATTCTTCCAAATATAAAAGTAAAAACTACTATTTATTTACGTAGGTTTACTAAGTGAGATAGAAATAGAAACAGTCTACCACAACCAATAATTATCTGATCCAAATGTCAATAATTCTGAGTGGAATGATTGTTAGCACACAAGTTTATGTGTATAAATTCTTCCCGAGTTATAACATAGGGTCCAAAGTTAAAGAGAAGTTTAAATGTTTATTGAAACTGCGGGCAGTTTCATAAGCAACTGCAAATACTTTTTGGATTTCTAGGCCAAGGAAAGTTGTATTAAAATATGCTGCATTGCACCTTTTCTGCATGGTCACATTGCTTCCAGCAACTTTTTTAAAAGCCTTGGTAAGTTAAGTCATGAACATAATCTAAATTTACGTAGATGGGTAAATGTCAGTTTTTGTGGATGTGTGGGTGTTCTCTTCTGACAATCTGTAGTGCACTGAAATCCTGAATCTTTCTTTAAAAATTAAAATCAATAAGTAGTCTGACATCTATTTTAGATAAATGTTTCCAAATCCTTCTTTCCTGCCTTTTCAGCAAAACTGTTTTAATAAGAGCAAAGCAAACGGCTTTGAGATTTATCTTTTGTATCTCCTGTCTAATTTCTTTCAAACTTAAAAAACATAATAACATGTCATAAAAGGCAGGGTGCAGGAAGGAGGAAGAAAAAGAAAAGACTCTAAAAGTATAAAGTGGAATAAATAATCCCTATAAAAGACTCCAAGTGCACTCTAAAAATTGATTGTACTAGGATTGTTTCTATTGCACTATATCTTAACACGCAATTTCATAATCATTTTGAATTTTCCAAAAATTATTTCATTTATTTGCTCTTCCCATATTGCAGATCAAAGAAAAAATCCTCTTTACATTATGTCAACTATTATGATTTTTAGACCCACAACTAGTCCAACAATCTTCACATGGTAATAAATATATTAGGCACATAGTTTGCCAGAGCTGCTATGATACAGAGTGCACACTGGGTTGGCTTAAACAACAAGCATTTATCATCTCATAATTTTGAAGCCAAGCAGTCCAAATTCAAGATGTGGGCAAGGCCATGCTTTCCCCTGGGGCGGTAGAGTTCTGGAAATGGTAGTCCTCCTGCACAAGACAATTTCTTCTTCTCTCTGGCTTCTTCTGACTTCTGGCTTCTGGTTTCTCCTGCTCAGTCATCAGAAGCTCCTCTCTTTATAAGGCCTCCAGTTATATGGATTAAGGTCCATCCACAAGCTTGTCTTTCTCCTCCTCCTGGCTGGCCAGCATCAGCCTCATGAGGGACTCACCAGGTGAGTAGTCAACCTTCAGTATTTTATGTATGATTGTTCCATAATCCACAAAATCTCTTAAAAAAAAAAAAAAGCACCACCTTTAATCAAACATCAGAACACAATTTTATCCAGTTCTCTGACTTTATAACAAAGATCAACTTTCCTTCAGTTCCCAATGACACATTCACCATTTCTTTCTAAGACCTCATTTTAAATAAATGCATTTAACATCCATGTATTGATCAATAGTCTCTTCAAAGTAATCTAGGCTTTTCTACCAGCCACCTCACAAATCTCCCAACCTCTAGCCGTTACCTAATTTCAAAGCTGTTTCCACATTTTAGATGTTTTTAATAACAGCACTCTACTTCCTGTTACCAAAAACTGCTGTTGTTTTTTTTTTTTTAACTTTAGTGCAACATATATACAAAGCAAAGAAATAAAACAGCAATAGTATACAAAACACTCTTCAACAAGTAGTTACAGGACAGGTCCCAGAGTTTGTCAGGGGCTACGATACAATCCTCTCAGATTTTGTCCTTCTAGCTGCTCTAGAATATAAGAGGCTAGAAGTCTTAAATATTTTTTATCTTCACAATCAACTTTTTTTCCTTCCTTTTCTGTGAAAAAAAATTACATATATAAAAAAAGCAATAAATTTCAAAGCACAGCACCACAATTAGTTGTAGAACATATTTCACAGTTTGATATAGATTACAATTCCACAATGTTAGGTTTTTCTTCTAGTGCTCTAAAATACTGGAGACTAAAAGAGATATCAATTTAATGATTCAGCATTCATATTTAACTTGTTAAATCCCATCTTCTCTATATATTGATCTTTCCACCCCTCTTTTAGGGACGATTGGGCTATGGCCGTTCTAACTTTTTCATTTTAGAAGGGTCTGTCACTAATAGGGGCTAGGGAGATGGAACTATCTGATATTTTGGAGAGGCTGGGCCCTCTAGGTTTCATGACTTATCTGGACCAGGGACCCACCTAGAGGCTGTAGGTTTCTGGAAAGTTACACTAGTGCGTGGAACCCTTGTGGAATCTTATATATTGAACTAGGTGTTCTTTGGGATTGGCTGGAATGGTCCTGGTTGGGATTTGGCAGGTTATGATAGGTAGCACGGCCTACCTGAAGCTTGCAGCAACCTCCAGAGTAGTCTCTAACTCTATTTGAACTCTCTCTGCCACTGACACTTTATTAGTTACACTTCTTTTCCCCATTTTGGTCATGATAGAATTGTTGATCCCACAGTGCCAGGGCTAGATTCATCCCTGGGAGTTATCTCCCACGTTGCCAGGGAGACTTTCACCCCTGGATCTCATGTCCCACATAGTGGGGAAGGCAATGATTTCACTTACAGAGTTGGGCTTGGGGAGAGTGAGGCCAAATCTGAGCAACAAAAGAGGTCCTCCAGAGGTAACTCATAGGCATACCTATAGGTAGTCTAAGCTTTTCCACTACCCACATAAGTTTCACATGAGTTAGCCTCAGGATCGAGGGCATGGCCTATTGGTTTGGGTGTCTCTAAGGTTTGACACAGTATCAGGGGATTCCCTGATGATAAGGTTTAATAGTTCCATATTCTTTCTCCCATCCCTCAAGGGACTTTGCTAATACTTTTTAATTATCTGCTTAAGATACTCTAGGATGTATCCAGGCATTACAATCTATACCCAAAAACTGTTTTAATTCCCTAGCTACCGAAATAAACACCATACAATGGTTTGGTTTAAACAATGAGAATTTATTGGCTCATGGTTTTGAGGCTGGGAGAAGTCCAAAATTGACAGGTCAGCAAGGCAATACTTTTTTTCCAAAGATTATGGCATTCTGGGGATGGCTGCTAGAGATTCTTGGTCCTTGGCTTTTTCTGTCACATGGCAATGCACATGAAAGTCTCTCCTGGCTTCTCCATCTGACATTCACTCTGCATATAAAGGACTTCAGTAATACATTTTAAAGACCAACTACTGGGGCCACACCTTAATTGAAGTAACATCTTGAAGAGATCTATTTACAGTGGATCCACAATCATCAGAATGTAGTCCAAGGCCAAGAACATGTCCAAACTGGGATATATCATTTAATCTACCACATTCGGACAATTGTAAAGAAGTTAAAAAAAATCTATGTTTCATCCTCAGAAAAATTAAATATTGCTTCATATACTTAAAGAATAAAATCTGCAGTGAAAGATAAGCAATCATATAACAAAATAAGAATTGCTGGAGATTAAAAACATGATTGCCTAAATTTTTAAAAATCTGTTGGATAATAAGAGCACATACTTACTCTCTTGGCTTTCTATATCCTAAGCATTGTTCTAACAAATACACCCCACACACACACACACACACATTTAATTCTCACAAGAACTCTAAAATATGTGGTATAACAATATATTGCTATTTTTCATCGAAAAACAAAGCTAATTATATGAAAACTAGTATCAAGGTGCTCATTCAAAAGCTGGAGGGAAAAACTGATAAGATTAGAGTTAATTTAAGGCTTAAGGAGTATAAGTCTGGGAGGTCTAATATGAAATTCAGATGCGTAAAACAAGAAATTTAGGGGAAGATAAATAAATAATAATTTAAAGATATTTACCAAGATAAATAAGGAGTCTACAAGAGCAAACATAGAGAAAACATGGAGAATTCCATGCAGTGTAGGGAGGAGAGAAGATTCTGAAAGTTTTCAGAACATAAAAATAAAAAAAAAAAAGAACAGGCCTAAAAGGGCTGGATAGAGTAGAGCAAGATCTTCAAATCTGCAACTGAAAATTATCTTGAATCTAGATTTCTGCATCCAGCCAACCTATAAGACAAAATTGGCAGGATAGAGGCATTTAGGTACAAGGAATGGAGTGTTTACCACACATAGACACCTCACGTAAAGGAGATTTTGGAGGAAACACTCTAACTTAAATTAGTTTACAAAAGTAAATGATATTTGGGCAGGCCACGGTGGCTCAGCAGGCAGAGTTTTCACCTGCCATGCCGGAGACCCGGGTTCATCCTAGTGCCTGCCCATGGGGGGAAAAAGAGGTGAATGATATTCAAATAGAGTCAGCAAACTATTCTGGAGGTTACTCTTACACAAGTTTCAATTAAATATTGCTACTTGCCATGGTATGTCAAGCCCTAACCAACAGTATTCTGTAAACCCTAAAGAATACTTAGGGCTCTATCTGAGATTCTAAAAGTTTTCACTCACTAAATTTATTTTTCAGAAACCTATAATATCTAGATGGTTCCTAAGCCAGATAAGGTCTGAAACCTAGAGTTAACAATTTCTCCAAGAGCATCAACCAATTGTATATCCCTACGCCATAATGTTGACACCCCTTTTCAAAATGAAGAAGTTAGAATGTTCATTGCCCAAATATCCCTAAAGGCTGGGAAAAGGATCAAAGGAAAAGGAGGAATTGAAACAGAGAAGATAGGATTTGACAAATGAGTATGGCTACTGAATTGATATTTCTTTTTAGTCTCCAATGCCTTAGAGCAGCTAAAAGGAAAAACCTGAAATGGTAGGACTGCAACCCATATCGTACTTTGAAATATGTTCTAAAACTACTTGCTAAAATGTACTTTGAGGGCCATGGTGGTTCCACAGGCAGAGTTCTCACCTGCCATGTCAGAGACCCAGGTTCGATTCCTGGTGCCAACCCATGTGAAAAAAAAAAAACTGTACTTTGAAGTGTATTGCTTTTTTGTATATACATTATATTTCACAATAAAAAAATGTTGAATAAGTGGATGCTGTAATATTTGAAAAATAGTAGTGACTGAAACTGATTTATATAAGGGTAGAAAACTAAAGCTAAATTATCATTTCGGGTAATATCTTCTTTAAGTTAAAGAGATTTCATAACTATTGTTTTCCTTCCTCCATTTGCCTAATTATATCCTTTGTTTACACATTTAATACTATTTACATAATTCTAATCCTGTAAATATTACTAATATTCTTTTAAAATTTGAAAACATAAATCTTTTAGTTTTTAAAAAAGAATGTGAAATGAACTTAGAAAATGTAAAAATAATTATACATTGAATTCAAATATTATACACATTTGCTGGGATTCAACCATATATCCTCTGTGTGTTTATGTGCCTATGTATGCCCACGAGAGAGAAGGAGATAAATAACAGAAATACAAAAGTAAACAGTACATTCAACCTGTTGTCTGGTCATGGCCCTGCAGAATAGG
Organism: Myrmecophaga tridactyla; assembly: GCA_004026745.1. Classification (NCBI taxonomy): domain Eukaryota; kingdom Metazoa; phylum Chordata; class Mammalia; order Pilosa; family Myrmecophagidae; genus Myrmecophaga; species Myrmecophaga tridactyla. The sequence continues at coordinate 70,603 of PVIY010006786.1, forward strand.
TCCTGTGAAAGTTTAATGGACATTTAAGACTGAAAACAAAGCAGGCTCCTCCATATAGCAGTTTACTAGGGAATTAGGAGACCAAGAAGCTGGTTCTGGGCAGCTGGAAGACCTCCAATGTAGTATAATGCTCTCCAGTGCCCAGTGGCTTACAGAGGGTACATAGAGCAAGAACAAAGAGTGTACACAGCCAACTTAGGATCTGCAAAATTGTAAATATGTTTCTTTGAAGTTACTGATATGTAGCAGGAGTACTTGAGCATAGCTAAAGTGCTTAGGATTGTGCACATGCATTTTATGATGTACTTGATGGAGGTTTTTTGTCTTAGCTAGGAATTTATGTCTTCACTGATTTATGGCCTTCGCCGGGCAATGGCTATTGGTTCAACATTTGGGAAAATAAAATGTATGAATGAGTTTAAGGGTTTCCAATTTTTGGCAAAGATTTAAAACATATTATTGAGGTGACTAGGCATATCATGGGTAAGGTTTTCATTAACAATCTAAAAGAAAAAAATTGAAGAGTTAGTTAGATGAATGTAATGTAAAACATTGACCAGGAAAAAGTTAGACTAAAATTGCTATTTCTCTGCATTCTCACCAATACCGATTGTTTTCTTTCTTTTTTTTAATAGTAGTGCTCCTAGTGCCTGTGAAGTGATATCTCATTGTAGTTTTGATTTGCATTTCCCTGACTGAGCATCTTCTCATGTGCTTATTTGTATATCTTCTTTGGAGATACATCTATTCAAGTCCTTTGTCCATTTTTAATTGTTTTTTCCCCCCTCTGGTGTTGGTTTTTATTATTTTAAAATATATTCTAGATATTAAACTCTTATCTGAAATGTAGTTTCCAAATATTTTCTCTCACTCTGTAGGTTCTTTTCACTTTCTTAAGAAAAACCTTTGATACGCAAAAGGGACCCTCATCCATTTTGGTGTATTATGCAAAATGATGCAGCTTCTGTGGAAAAGAATTTGGCAGTTTCTTAGAAAGTTAAAAAAAAAAAAACAGACCAGCAATCTCACTTCTAGACATATATCCCAAAGAACTGAAAACAGGTACCTGAACAGGTATTTGTGTACCAATGTTCATAGCAGCTTTATTCACAAAAACAGCATTATTTATCAAAAAAAAGATGAATTAAAATTTGTGGTAAATACATACAATGGACTATTATTCAGCCATAAAAAGAAATGAAGTTCTGATGCACAGAACATGGAGGAACCTTGAAGACATTATGTTGAATGAAATGAGACAAACACAGAAAGACAAACATTGCACAATTTCCTTTATATTAATTCCCTAGAATGAGCACATTCATAGTGACAGAAGGCAGAATAGTGAATACAGGGCTTGGAAGGAGTGGGGAAAGTGGATCTATTGCTTATCAAGTGTAGCATTTCTATGTGGGGTGTTGAAAACCCTCTAGAAATAGACAATGGTGAAAGTTATGTAACATTGTTACTGTACCTAATGTCACTGACTGGTACACTTTAGAACGTTTAATTCATTTTATTTATTTATTTATTTATTTATTATTTATTTTACCATAATGAAAAGTGAATATGGACTTCCCAGAAGATGGCAGAATAGGATAAACCTGGTTCACCCCTGTTGGAAGGAAGAGCTCGAGAAGTGACAGAAAAAACAACTGGGTCAGCGGTTCCAGGGTGACCTGAGAGGGCCTTATAAATTACATAGGGAGGTCCTGGGTGAAAAAAACTGAGGTTTTGAGAAAAAGAGAACCAGAGACCATCCAGGGAATGCAAAGAATCTAATGTTCCCCTTTGCAAACGGAAGCCCGGAGCCCTCAGGAAGGCATGGACAGGGAGGTGGACACTTGGAACTAAGCCAAGCTGTGTTCTTTGAACACGCCACGCCCACACGCCATGGGCCCCCTTCATGCTCCCCAGCCCTGCTCCCTGTCACCCCAAGCCCCCCCCCACTCCACACCTCACCCCCGACCCCACATGCTACTGCCCCCCCCACAGTACCCCTGAACCCTGCCCTCCACACACGTGTACACCCACACCCCTTCCCCCTGCATCCCACCCCCAGCACCCCGAACAAAACACTAGCAAATCAAATCCAAGGACAAATTAAAAGAATTATGCACCATGACCAAGTGGGGTTCATACCAGGGATGCAAAGGTGGTCCAACACCAGAAAATCAATAAATGTAATGTAGCACATTAACAAATCAAAAGGAAAAATGACATGAGCATTTTGATTGATGCTGAAAAAGCACTTGACAAAATTCAACATGCTTTTCTGATAAAAGCACTTCAAAAGATAGGAATCAAATTAACATATTAACTTATTAACTAAATTAAAATAGATAGAAATCAAATTAACATATTAACTAAATTAAAATTATCATATTAACTTCCTCAATATGATAAAAAGCATATATGAAAAACCCATAGCCAGCATCAAACTCAATGGAGAGAGACTGAAAGTCTTCCCCCTTAGATCAGGAATGAGACAAAGATACCCTCTGTCACCACTATTATTCAACATTGTACTAGAAGTTCTACCTAGAGCAATCTGGCAGGAAAAAGAGATAAAAGGCATCCAAATAAGAAAGAAAGAAAACTTTCGTTATTTGCAGATGACGTGATACTATACTCAAAAACCCTGAGAAATCCACGACAAAGCTTCCTGAGCTAATAAATTCAGCAAAGTGGTGGGATATAAGATTAATGTGCAAAAATCAGTAATGTTTCTATACATAAGCAACGACCTAACTGAGGAGACAATTAAGGAAAAAATTACATTCAAAACAGCAACTAAGAGAATCAAGTATCTAGGAAAAACTTATCCAAGGATGTAAAGGACCTATACACAGAAAACTATATAACAGTACTAAAAGAAATAAAAGTAGATCTAAATAAGTAGAAAGATATTCCCTACTCATGGATAGGAAAGTTAAATGTAGTTAAGATGTCCGCTCTACCCAAATTGATCTACACAGTCAATGCAATAACAATCAAAATTCCAGCAGCCTACTTTGAAGACTTGGAAAATCTAGTTATCAAATTCATTTGGAAGGGAAAGAGACCTCAAATAGCTAAAGGTATCTTTAAAAACAAAACAAAATGAAAAACCAAAGTGGGAGGATTAAAACGTCCTGATTTTAAAGCTTATTGTAAAGCCGTACTGGTCAAAGCAGCATGGTACTGGCACAAAGATAGAACTATTGTCCAATGGAATTGAATTGAGAATGCAGAAATAGACCAAGAAATCTATGGTTAACTTCTTCAACAAGGCCCCCAAATCCGCTGAACTGGGACAAAATAGTCTTTTCAATAATTGGGCATGGGAGAACTGGATCTCAATAGCCAAAGGAAATAAAGAGGACCCTTCCCTTACACACTATACAAAAATTAACTCAAAGTGGATCAAAGGCCTAAATATAAGAACTAGTACTATAAAGCTGCTAGAAGAAAATGTAGGGAAACATCTTCAAGCTCTAGTAACAGGGAGTTGCTTCCTAAACTTTACTCCCAAAGCACAAGCAATGAAACAAAAAAATAGATGGGAACTCCTCAAAATCAAATGCTTTTGTGCCTTGAAAGACTTTGTCAAGGAGTTGAAGAGGCAGCCAACTCAATGGGAGAAAATATTTGGAAATCATGTATCAGATAAAACTTTGATTTCCTATATACAGAAAGAAACCATGCAATGGGTGCAAGGGTAGTTCAGTAGTAGAATTCACACCTGCCATGCGGGAGGCCCGGGTTCGATTCCCAGCCATTCAGTTCCCAAAAACAAACAAACAAGAAAAACAATGAGAGAAAAAATAAACAAAAATTCAACAAATGTTGTGGCAATAATGGGATACTCACATGGAAAAAGAATGAAATGTGACCCCAAGTTCTAGGCATACAAAAGAAAGAAAGAAGCCATGTAATCAACAGCAAAAGAACAAACAACCCAATTATAAAATGGGCTAAAGATATGAATAGACATTTTTCCAAAGAGCAAATATGTATGGCTAAAAAGTTCGTAAGAGATGCTCATTTTCATTAGCTATAAGGAAATGTAGATCAAGACCACAATGAGATACCACCTCACACCTATTAGAATGGCTGCTGTTAAACAAAGAGGAAACAACAAACGTTGGAGAGGATGTGGAGAAACTGGAACACATGCACTGCTGGCAGGCATGTATAATGGTACAGCTGCTATGGAGGACCATTTGACGATTTCTCAGAAAACTAAATATCAAGTTGCTCTATGACCCAGCAATACAACTACTCGGTATATATCCAGAAGAGCTGAAAGCAGTGACATAAACAAATTTGCACATTGATGTTCCATAGTAGCATTAGTCACAATTGTCAAAAGATGGAAACCACCCAAGTGCCCATCAACAGATGAGTAGATAAATAAAATATGGCATATACATGCCATGAAATATTATGCAGCAGTAAAGTGAAAAGACATCTTGAAGCTTATGAAACTTGAGGACATAATGCTGAATGAAATAAGCCAAACACAAAAAGGACAGACATAGTGTTCTAGTTTGCTAGCTGCCGGAATGCAATATACCAGAAACGGAATGTCTTTTAAAAAAGGGAGTTTAATAAGTTGTAGTTTACAGTTCTAAGGCTGAGATAGTGCCCCAATTAAAACAAGTCTATAGAAATGCCCAATTGAAGGCATCCAGGGAAACATACCTTGGTTCAAGAAGGCCGATAAAGTTCAGCGTTTCTTTCTTAAGTGAGAAGGCACATGGAGAACACACTCAGGGTTTCTCTGTCATCTGGAAAGGCACATGGTGAACAAGGTCAGGGTTCCTCTCTCATTTGGAAGGGCATATGGCGAGCACGGTGTCATCTTTTAGCTGCTTCTCCTGGCATCCTGTTTCATGAAGCTCCCAGGGAGGCATGTTCCTTCTTCATCTCCAAAGGTCGCTGGCTGGTGGACTCTGCTTCTCATGGCTATGTTGTTCTGCTCTGCTCTCTCTGAATCTCCCTCATTCTCCAAAATGTTTCCTCTTTCATAGGACTCCAGAAACTTATCAAGACCCACCCAAATGGGCTGAGACATGTCATCACCTAATCTAGCTTAACAACCACTCTTGATTGGGTTACATCTCCAGGGAGATGATCTAATTACAGATCCAAACATACAGTATTGAATAGGGATTATCCTGCCTTTATAAAATGGGATTTTGATTAAAACATGGCTTTTCTAGGGGACATATACCCTTTCAAACCAGTACACATAGTATGATTTTGCTTTTATGGCCTTGGTAAAGGTAAACTTGTAATATAGAATAAAGGGGATTCAGAGTTATGTAGAAGCTAGAGATAGGTGAATGAATAGCTTAATGAGATGGAATTTAACTATAAGGGAATGGATAGAATTGAAGGCAGTTCATTCATGGATCTACAAGTAATATTGCCATATTGATGGTGAACATGATTGAAAGGGGTTGTATAGAGTCATGTATCCAACTGATTAACACTACAAATATAAATAAGTTCTTGCATGCACTACTTCAAAGGTATGAATCTTGTACGAAGAGTAAATAATATCAGGGTAGGGAGGAAAACTGCTATTGCATACTATGGGCTGTGTTTAACAGAAAGACAGCAGCAGTACCACAGCAATACCAGGGGGGTGCAAGAGTTAAGGGATTTCCTATTTGGTAAGAGTGTGTTTATCAGTTTCTTTTTTCTCTTGGGAGCAATGAAAATTGTCTAAAATTGAGAGTGTTGATGATTATACCACTAAGTGAAGATAATGTGAGATACAGACTGTTGACTTTGGACAGTATACATGATGCCCAATGGATGGAGGTGGCTGACAGATGCACTGCTGAGAAGTAGAATGGTGAACTGTGGTGTATACATATGATCAAATATTGTGCTGCTACAGAAATGAAAGAAGTCATGAGGCATGCAAAGTTGTGAATGAGCCTGGGGGACTTTATGTGATGCAAAATGAGCAAGAAATAAAAGAGCAAGAATCGTAATGTCACATTTAAAAAATACTTATAAGAAAATTGGGGCCTAAATTTTAAGCTCTTATAGCAGTCACATTTAGTCTGGAGCTGTAATCAGATTTCTAGATTTTGAAAAGCTGTGCCATGTATGTATAACCTAGTATTTCCTTGGAACTTTGGGTAGCTGTGTGACACCTAAGTCTCAGAGTGGAGTTAGAGTTCTGCAGGTCTGAAAGTTAGCATTGCTACATACAACAGCTGTTAAAGAAATTTAAAAAGAGATCAGGCTTCAATTAGAGATCAGAACAAAGATGCTCAGGTTGGGACTAAGGTGAATCAGAATACAGGGGTAGGGAGGAAATTGCCTGCATTTTAGAACTTCACCTACTCTATGAGACCAAAGGAAGAGAGGTTTATTTTGTCAAAAACCAAAATTTTCTGTGGCACATAATCTATCTCAACTCGTCTAGATAGATCATTTAAAAACCCAAACACATGGAGCCCAGAATGGGAATGAGGCTTGTAATTCTGCATGACTTAATGTAATACCTGGATACATCCCAGCATATGGTGAGCAGGTAGTAAAAAAGTATTGGTAAAGTCCCTTGCAGAATGGGAGAAAAGATATGGAACTATTGAACTTTACCACTGGGGAAACCCCAGATACTGCCTCAAAGATTAGGGACTCCCTAGCCAATAGGCCAAGCCCTTGATCTTGAGGCTTGCTCTTGTGAAGCTTAATTATATAGTAGAGAAGCTAAGCCTACCTATAGTTATGCCTAAGAGTTACTTCCAGAGGATCTCTTTTGTTGCTCAGATGTGGCCTGTAAGCCTGAATCTGCAAGTGAAATCATTGCCCTCCCCACTGTCATCCAGGGAAGAAAGTCTCCCTGGCAATGTAGGCTATGACTCCCAGGGAGGAGCCTGGCCTTGTCACTGTGGGATTGACAATGCCTTCCTGACCAAAAGGGGGGAAAGAATTTTAACAAAATAAGGTATCAGTGGCTAAGAGAGTTCAAATAGAGTCAAGAGGCTATTCTGGAGGCTACTTTTATACAAGCTTCAGCTAGATATTGCTATTTAACATGTTTTGCCAACCCCCAACCAAAACCATCCCTGCCAATCTTAAAGAACACCTAGAGCTCTATCTGAAATCTTACAAACGTTCCATGCACTATTATTACTTTCCAGAAACCTACAACCTCCAGATGGGTTCTTAGGCCAAGAAAGTTCTGAAATCCAGAGGGCCCAGCCTCTCCAGAATATCAACTAGTTCCATCCCCCCTATCCTATATTATCAACAGCCCTTTCCAACATGAAAATGTTAGGATGGCCATAATCTCAATATCCCTATGGACTGGGAGAAAGATCAAAGGAGAAGGTAGAGTTATAACAGAGAAGATAGGATTTAACAAATGAGCACGACTACTGAATCATTATATTGATATTTCTTTTAGTCTCTTGCAGCACAGCCAGAAGGAAAAACCTAAAATTGTAGAATTGTAACCCATACCAAACTCTGAAATCTGCTCTATAACTCATTGTTGTGTTGTGCTTTGAAATGCATTGCTTTTTTTGTATGCATGTTATTTTGCACAATTAAAAAAAATGAATATGAAAACCAAAGGCCGAGCCGGGTGTCTGCAGCAGGTGTTGAGCTGCCTGTACTAGGCAGTGAGTTCTTAAGAAATACACAACCAGCATCTGCTGAGTAACTAATCCAAATGAGTGATGCTAAGGAAAAATGTGCAAAATATAAATTAATTATCTTTGTTTTTTTTTGCAGATGGTCTTTCTTTTCCTAAACAGAAAGTACATATTATATTACTTTTTAATAAAATCGTAAAGTTAACCACTAAGTAATGAAAGCAATATTATAACTCCCTCAAATCAAGAGAGTTGGAAATAGAAGAGGTAGGCATTAGTGAAATTATACTTTCCTCATGTTTACCATGGAATAAGCAGAAAACAATGATGCATCAAGAAATAGTAATACACATTTATTATTTACAATTGTAACTTGTTTAAGGAAAAGGTGATTACAGAGAGTGAGTGGTTTTATTTTTCTCCTATCATTACTTCTATTCCTACTATGTTGACTCCTTATTTTTCTCCTCTTATCTACATCTTGGGCAGATATTGTAACCGTTGGGTCACTTTCACTTATTCAAGTCCAGTCTAACTCGAAACACTAATCCTAAACTCCATTTAAATCTTGCCTCTTCCTTTTCTATCCATGTCCATTTTCTGAAATAGAAATGCCACAGAACCTACAGATTATTTGCAGGTAAGTAGATTTATACAACATTACTTCTTTTTTAAAGCAATAATAAAATGGATTTTATCCAGGTATGATCTTCCTGTAACATAACATAGAGAATAGATTATATACTCTCTTGGTATCCCTGGAGTGACGAAGGGAAGTGGGTCTCCTCTGACCTCTTCTTCTCCATTTCCAATATACACATTTTGAGGAGAGCACATGAATGGAGGACAGAGAATTGAGGTGAGGTGCATCTAACAATATCACCAGAATGCTGATGGGCTCAAGACCCTGGTCTTCTTTGATTTGAGCTTGATCTCCTGTTGCTTAACTCTGTGATGAGGGTTTACACATGGTGTTATGGGTGTTTCTTTTAGGGTGTGTTTGCCTTCACCCTTTGCCACTGGTGCCCCATTCAGAGATAGAAGCAGTGTCTCCTATTAGCCACTGTGGGTCCCATGCCCACAAGTACTTCACTAAAAGGACTAGACCTTGTTAGACTTGGCAAGCATCTGGTATCATGCTCCCTTACCTAATCTCTTTGTCCCATTTCATGGAGCCACAGGAATGCACAAAGCCTCTTTCGTGACCACCTCAGACCATAGAGAGCTAAGAGAATTTGGGAAATGCTACTCAGTTTCTTTCCCCAACACCGTATACCATACCCTCTTGTCATACTGCTGTCACAGAAGACTCCAAGAAGCCTCTCACGTTAAGAAGTCTACATCATAAATGGGCACAAACTCTGTGGTTACAGTAGTCCCTAAACTCCAGGGAAACATTCGTGTCAAGTTCACCCAAGAACTTAGAATGAACACATGTGTTTAGCAAGTAATTGTTAGCCAAAATGCACTGGTTTATACTTTTGAGATAGAGCTCTATGGTTACAACAAATTACTTTTGGATTATTACTTGTTAAAGTTGGAAAAAATACAACAAGTGTACACACATTTAGAATATAACATAAACACATGAAAATCCCCCTGGTCCTTTCTGCAAGCAAAGACTTTGTAGATGTTGGAAAACTTCCTTAAAGGATAATTTAATCAGAGAAAATGCATTGATGCCTCCACCCTCTGGTTGTTTTGATCCGTTTTCCTGCACCTCACACAATCTGTGCTTCTCCAAGACGAACCTGCAGGGATTTTTATTCCTATCTTTTTCCTAATGTGAGACTCACCGAGCTCAAGTCTTTTTGATTTGTTCTTTATGCTTCTCTTTCCCATTCTCCGGACTGTGTCTCAGATGATGTGCTGGTGAGGTTAATTGATTACTCATGCTCTCAGACTTTAGTCCTATTGCTTTTCAATTTCTGACTCAGGTTGGCAGCAGGTTCCCTGTGCACTCAGCGCCATCTCTGGCCATTGGCTGGAACTGCAAGCCAGAAAAAAAATCCCTCAGTCCTGAAACCCTGAAGCTCTCTAACATGGTGAGGTTGTATCTTTATTTCTAAACCTAAGCATTGATAGAATCTTAAAAATCTGGCAATTGCCTTACTACCATGCTCCATAATATTAGATTAACCAGTTCCAAACTAAATAATTTTAAAACAGAAGACGTGGAAAATTTTAGCTGAAAATCAATTGATGTTTTTGATGCTAGCTGTGCGTGCATGTCAGATGCACACTTGAAACATATTTTAAAATAAGTAAACCTCCCAGGTACTGGGCTGTTTTCCAGGGCTTCAGTGAGTACTTAGATTGTAACTAATTACCTCAATTTTTTTCTTTAATTTTGTGTTACACACTCATGCATCTATGCCTTTCAATCTTATCTGACGTGATTAAATTTTGTCTTTACTCTATTTTCTTCTATCTCTTCCTATCTTATCCCCTTCGCTTACTGGCCTCTATGCTATTTGTTGTCTCCTGCTCCAAAATTTGCAAGGGTAAGCAATGCCTAACCATTTAAAAAAATAGACAGTACATTTCACTCTAGTTAGAGCAAGCATAAATGAAGCTATACCATTAATACAATATTACTTACTCTTTGGACAAAACTTTATTTTTTTATTGAATCGGTGTTAAACTGTGTCATTTTCATGGAGTTATGAACATTTTAATATTTTCCTTTTGTTATAATTATTCCACCAAAGTTCTGAATATTTAAATGGAAAAAAGGAAAACTATAACCATAAAGAAGCAAAATAGTGACTCTGATCTTGTTTCATTTCAAAAGAGAAGTTACTGCAAAGCACCTGCCAGAATAAAGAAGACTAAGATTCTGCAGACAGATTCTGTGTTTAAGTAAATATGAAAGAACCTGTGGGAATTTAAGAATGTAAAAATGTTTAACTATATTTTATGATTGAATGGCAACTATCTGCTGTGATGTTGATTTAAAAGACTTACCTTAAAATGTGTGTGTCATTGGAAACACTTTGTGAAAATAAAATATTTCTAATGTGGCTCCCAAAAATTTTGTTGCATCTGAATATGATTTACCTTTTATGCCTATGATCTTTCACCCTGATTTTGGTCCAAATTGTTCCAATACAGAGACCATCTTCACATCTCCTTTTCATTCCAGCATAGAGCATACGACATCAGTATTCAAGGTTTGCTCTTGACAGTGACCTGAAAATTCTTGGGAAGACTCTCTTAATTTAGTGAAATGGTACAGTATTTTAAACTTCTGCTCTGAATTCTGGCAAGACTTTTACCTACAAAGCAAACCTTTCCATCCAAGCAAAATAAAAACCAGTTTACCATTTCAGGAATGCAAAATGCAGGGCAGCAATAGTAGTTTTCTTCAAATTGAATTACTCCTATGGGGAGAAATCCTGTCATATGGAAATTCTTTAAATTCTGATTTAAAGGATCAGTTTTCAGCCCATCTCCAAATTCAAGTGAGTCTTGTGCAAGAGTAGACCTTGGCAAAGACAGCAAACCAAGTCTGTTATTTGTTTATATTTATTCATTTGACAGCATGTACAGAGTGTTCATTTTGCTAAGGCTCTGTGAGAAACACTAGGTATATAGGGATAGATAGAGCAGAACTCTGACACGTAAGGGGCTCAAACAGAAGATCAAACCTGAATATAAATTACTGTGTATGCATTCTCTATACACACATGCGTAAAATACATATATATATATGTCTAAATTACAACAAAGCAGTATACAGAAATTGCCATGTCTTATCTTCAACAGAGAGCCTTGCTTCACCACTCTCCTAAGTCACAGACTGATACCGTTTGGGTAGCTTCTTTTAAGCTTTCCCAACTCTCTAATCTTGTGTTGCCTCATATCTGTTAATGACAGAGGGATTTATGTCAGAGAACTAGTTTCTAAGTTGTAAGATGTTGGTATCCTTTGTTCTGATGTCTGATCATAATTTGCTTATCTTGGGGTCCAGAGCTTTAGGATGTTACTAAGTAGCATAGCATGATTTCTAAGCTAAGATGCTATTTTTCAAAAAGAGGAATCTTTATGTTTTACCATTTCTTTAAAAAAATTGAATTTTAACTAAGTCTTCTAAAGCGTCATCTAAAAATAAAGTACCCTGGAAAATTTGACCCTCATTTCAGGAAGTGAAGGGAGGTGTTTTGGGACTAGGAGATATTGTAAAACACTTCAGCCCATACCAAAAAGCAGACTTATGTGTTTTATTTTATTTATTTTTGACTGCAAAAAAATATTAGCCAATGGCTATGGCTCTGGAATTTAACTTTTGTAGCTATAAAATTCAAAGCTAGTTATATACAAACATAATATGAATTATGTATAGATATTCCACATAGGTCATTCAAGAATTAAATAGTTTCTAGATCAAAACAATGCAGGTGATAGAAAGAGAGAGAATGCCTGTATCAATGCTCCTGAACATTCTGGGAATTTCCTTTTCACTTTCTTAGCTTTTATTGATTTTCTAGAAGGACTGATTTTCCAGAGTATCTATCTGGAATGTGGTCTGACATTAATTGTTAGAGACTTTTGGTGATTACTTTCATAATATGATTATAGATTTGACTTTGGTCAAAATCTCGACACCTATGTGTGTACTAGTGACCTTATCAATAAACTAATTTATTTTGATGGCAAGCAATGGCATATCGTTTAAGTCAAAATATTCCAAAACATTATAAAGCATTTATTAAGAAGAACATGAATTTGTTGCTATATTCTCTTAACATAAAAAGATAAAGAAGACATATTTCTTTATACCAGGTTAACTACCCAGAAAGTAAAGCATTTACAAGTGTGCCCTCTGCTTCAGTGGTCAATGGATGAATTCAGACTTGCTTTTTATATTTATTTTTTGCTGTTTTGTTAAAAAAAAAAAATGGCCAGGACTTCAGATTCTGAAGATCAGGACAGATCTGCCTTCCATACGTCCACTCTTAGAATTTGGGAAGAAGTGAATGGCTTTAGTCTAGCTGGTCAAATCTATAAAGCCTATATTATGAACACATGAGAGATTTGTGCATGGATATTTCAACTGACAATGGAAAAAGGTAAAAAATCCTAAAATACAGAAATTTAATATATGATAAAAGCACCACCTCAAATCCGTGGACATCATTGTTCTCTTTACAGAAGTGGTGTTAGGATAACTGGATACCCATATGGATAAACAGTAAAATGGGATTTTACTTCTGAACACTTCTGAAAGTAGAAAAGGCCAATGGTCCTATAAAAGTGGGCTATGGAAATTAACAGTTAAATCATAGAATTAACAAATGCAAATGATTTACAACCACATGAATAAGTATTCAACCTCACTTACAATATGGAAATATGCAAATTAAAACTATATCAAGATAGCATTTTTTACTTACTAGTTTGGCACAAAATCAGAAAGCATTCTCTGTTGGTGAAACCGTGGAAAAAGTCTTTCCATATACTGCTAGAGAGAATGCAACATGGAGCAATCCACTACAAAGAATAATTTGGAAATATGTAGCAAAATCACATAGCATTTATCTTTTGCCCCAGCAATCCCACTTGCTCAATTCTATGCTATGTATATACTGACAAAAATACAAAAGACTTATGTCTAAGATTAGTCATTGAGAAATATTTGTTAGACCAACTTAAATGTACATCAATAGGGGGCTGGCTGAATTACAGACTACATCCACACAATGGATTTCTATGTAGCTATCAAAATGACAGGAATACCTTTAAGGATAGGGATTGAACTCAGGAAGTATTTTTCAGTGGAAAAAAAAAACAAGGTCATAAAGAATGGGTAGATATAGTATGTAATTTATGTCATAGATATATGAAGCATAAGTAAAATACCTGAAATGGATTTAATCACATGAAATATATGTAGACCATGAGTTCACAATGATTCCAAATACAATTTTAAAAAGTGTTAGTCAAGCACTGTTTTATAAACAGGTAAATGAAGGAAAAGGAACTTAACTTTCCTCTACAGACTACCATAAATAGTCAAATAGTAGATAAAGAGGCATGTCTTTTTACCAAAGTAATCCAGCTATTAATTGAGGAAGGAACAATAGAAATGAAATACCATCATTGGGCAACCCCTGATGAATTAATGAATCTAGAAATAAGTAGCTCTTCTCATCATACAAAGAGAGGTCATCAGACAGTGTGTGTCTCCTAAAGAAAGAACCCAATACCACTTTGGTGGTAATCTTGCCACAAAAGAAAACTGAGCCTGAATATCATTAAATCCCTGGAACTAACTATTAACACAGACATGAGAGAGGACAGAAGAACATTATAGAACATCAAAGGTATGCAATTAGCAAAATTTGTATAGTTGGACACTTCCTTAGATAAGTAATCTACTTTCTTCTGCAAAAAAGTTGCAAGAGGAAATAAAGTTGGAGGAAGAACCAATTGCAATGTTTGTATCTTATTTGCATCCACATTCAAATAACAAATCATTAAAAAAATGTAAAAATAGAGCATTTAAAACAAAATGATAAAATGTATGAAACAGTTTTAAATCAAACCCTTATCAGGTATTTTATAGTAGTAGGGGGCTATTTGGTAATTATTTTTAGATAATGTAATTGTGATTTAGTTTTAAAGCATTATCCTTAAGAGAGTCGTACTGAAGTGTTTACAGAAAAAATGATATCATGAATGGAACTGCTCTCGCCTGCCATGCCAGAAACCCAGGTTTGATTCCCATTGCCTACCCATGCAAAAATAATATTAATAATAATAATATAGGAAGGATGGGGTATACCTGAAAAATATTAGCCATAAGTCAGTACCTGCAGATGAATAAGTTTACACAGGGTTTCTTTATACTCTTTGGTCCACTTTTGTATGTTTGCAATTCTCCATTAAAAAATAACAAAAAGTTAGAACAATATGCCTGGTTATCCTGAAGGAAAGGGGAGGATCATAGAACTAAAATTAGAGGTTAAGGAGAAGTTTCCTAGCTAGAGCAAACGTGTGGAGTTTTAAGAGTTCACACTTCAGGAAGAATAATTAGTTTTTCACAGGCACTTAGAATTTAAAGAGCACAGGAGAATATAAGATTGGAATGATAGGCAGAGGTCAGGTCTTCAAGGATTCCGTACACTATGTGAAAGAAGCTGTACTTTATTTTGAGGCCAAGAGGGAGCCATTAAAATATTTTGAGCAGGAGAGTAACACCACTGAAATTTAATTTCAGAAATCTCAGATAGGCATCTGTAAGAATTGTGAAGCAAGGACAGACCACAGTTGAAGAGCTAGTTAGAAG
>PVIY010006787.1:0-25193 GCA_004026745.1 Myrmecophaga tridactyla
ACAGCAGGGAATCTCTTGCCACCAAACGGAAGGGAGGTCCACAGCGGCATCCCTACCTCTGTCCACAGGCTTTTGGCTCTAGAGGCAAAGAGGGAAACGATTGCATTTTTTCCAAACGAACGGTCACTCTGAGAAGGCCCAGAGGAGAACTGCTCTCCCAGCACTGCTGAGTGGCTTCTTGTTGTTTCTGCTCTGACTGGGAGGGGGTGTTATAAAAGCGCACACACACACACACACACACACACACACACAGCACCACACAAATCAAATGCAACAAAGGCTTCCTTTCTTCTCAGATGGCAACAGAGCTGAAATCCAAACCTGTCTACAAGTGGTGGTGGGAGGACAAGGCAGGTCCCATCCCCCGCGCGGTCCAGCAGCTGGTACCAGAGGACCCCGCAGCTTGGGGGTGACGCCTGGCATTATGTGGCGCTTTGTGGCTTACGAGTCATGCCGCTGTCCCATCAGCTCTGTCTGGTGCACCCGTGAGGACACAGCGTGTCAGGAAAGCTGACTAAGCTGAGACTTAGGGCTCAGCCAGGACGCTGCATTCCAACGGGCCCGGTGTTTTCCTTCCACTTGACCTGTGCATTTCCTTACTCAGCGGTGCAGTCACGCATTCGGGCAACGGGTCTCAAGGGCTTAGTGGGTAGGCGCACAGCCCAGAGGGGAAGAGAGATGCATAGATGACAGTTACAATGCAATTTTGGGCTAAATGTAGGGACACCAAAAGGGAAATTCCCTGTGGATGATTTGTCATCTAGAGGAAGCACAAGGCATGGAAATAGGCCGGGGGTGGGGGGCGAGTGCCGAAGGAGAGCTGGTGTCTGCCCTCCTGGGCGGTGCAGGGGGCACCACGGGGCGGGGCACTGGAGGACAAACCCTGCAGATGGCAGGCCAAGCCCAGGAGGGGGGCAGGTGGGGTTCGGCTCATGCTGCTGGTGGCAGAAACAGCCTTTGTTGATGACACGTGTGGGTTCATACAGAGTGGCTGGCATGCCCAGGACCGTTCCTGCCTCTCCATCTTCAGGGTGGCCAGGGCTCCAGGGGCCAAGGTGCACGGCCGGAGCTGGGCTGGAGGGGCCTGGCTGCCAGGGGGGGAGGGCTCGGGGTCCAGCTTTTAGTGACCTCCTGCACTCAGCTCCGGGTGCCACCAAACGCCAAGGACAGGTGTTTGGATGGTGGTGCCCGCCTGTTAACAGAGGGAACCTGAGGTCTCCCAATCTGCCCTCCCAACAGAAGGTGGCAAGGGCGGGGGTCTGGGGGGCTCATGCCCCCCACATCACCGTGCAGGGCCCACTTGGTTTAGGACAGTTTGGGACAAGGCGTTACAGGGGGTGATGCGGGCAGAGGCAGGAGAGCCTTAGGTGGGGTGGGGTGGGCCTGAGGGGCTTCCCTATAGATTGGGTGGCTTGGTGGGGTGGCAGATGAGAAGGCGCCCCCCAGAAAGGCATTCTGTGCCCTGAAGAATTCGGGCTTAGCCCTTAAATGGTGTTGAAGACGTGCCTGGGGATGCTGGACATCAGGGTGTCAGGTGGGGTGTGGGTGCCTCAGAGAAGCTGCGCCCAGGTGGCCGTGGCCTTGGTGGGGGAAGCTGTGCCCGGCGCCTGGGTGGGCAGCTGGGGCTGGGGGTGCCGCCAGGGAGGGGCCGCGAAGGTGGGCGAGATGGGGACAGAGCAGGCCCCTCCTGCAACCCGAGGTGGCTGTGGAACTGTCACCCGTGGTCCCGCCACTGCGCAGCCTGGGCCCCCTCCCCCCCATGCTGACTTGGGGGGGAGGCCCTTCCCTGTGTCCCTCCCACCACCCATGTGGTCGACTGTGCTTGGCTCCTGGGTGACCCCCAACCCCCTGGTGTGTGAGGTTGGGAATTCTAGAAAGGGTGGTTCCCAGGGAAACGGGCATGTGCTAAGGCTCAAGGAATGCTCATGTAACCCTCGCCATTGGCTGGATTTGGATCCCTGTAAACAAAACGCAAACAACCGGAAGAGGGGATTAGGTGGCACTGCCCCGAGGCTGCTTCCCTGGGCCCCGCCGTGCTTGGGCCGCCGCAAGCCCCCCAACGTGTAAGACGACGTGGCAGAGGCGCGGTCGCCACGTGTCCAATGAAACGGGAGCTATTCAGTGAATTCTTTGCATATTTTATTTTTCTTTTTTGATTTCCAACTCACACACATCTGGCATATTTTACATCTTTGCAGTAAAACATGGTTACAATAGCTTAAGGAATTTATATATCCAAAATATTTCACCATGGTCTCGAGATGAAATGAACTGTCTCCCAGATGGTCGCTGGCCTCCCGGTTCTAAGCTACAAACTCAAGCTCCGGCTCGCAGCCTGGTGATGAGAACTTAATCGTTACACGGAGTGCCCGTAACTTCAGAATCTCATAAATACAAATAACAATGAGGAAGGAATTCAGGGCTAAAACTTACTAGTACAAGGTGGATAACAAATAAGTAATCACATCAATAAATAATGATATGTTTCTGGTGCAAAGTGCCAATACAAAGAATCCATTATCTTGTTTTATCTTTTTAAGTAAATGACTGCGAGTGAGTGTAAGTTCTGAGAATTTACGTTCCTGTAACATGCCTCATAGCCCTAGCGACATACGCACACCTACGACGACACAGCCACCTACTACGCGGCGGGCACGGGCTCTAACCGCCCGAACTGCCCGGAAGGACGCGGAACAGCAGAAAGGGCGGAGCGCTGGGCCACGAGTGGCTTTAGGTGAGAATCTCACAAGAACCTAAAAGAATAACTTCGGTTACTGTTGTAGTAAAGTCCAAATCGTGATTAAAGAAACTAAGCTATTCAAGAACCAAAGAGGAAAAACAACCGTTGGCAGAGCCCTGCCCCCTGCCGGGCCGCTGGCCGCACGCGTCCCGACCAGGGGTGGCCGGGGCCCACCCGAGGCCCCTTTCTGCTGTGGTTTCAGCCTGGAAGGGCAGGGCTGAATTGTCTCTGTATAAAGCACCCAAACGGCAAGCGACGGCTGAGTATCCATATGCTTTATGAGCAAACTTTACTTGGAAGGGATGAATTTAGGTTAAAAGGTGCAAATCATATTTTGGTGAAAATGTCAAAAATTACTGATTGAGCCCAAATCCGACCCTTTCCTGTGAGCTGTGCCCTCGGACAGACCTTTGGTCTCGCAGCGTGGACCACCTGCTTCCCCGGACCTCAGGAGCAAAGAGCATGCAAGCTGTAACTCCACAGTAAAATTAAGAAACGTTTTGTTCTTTATACAAGGTTTTACTTTTACAAAAGTATCCCTTTAAATAAGATGCATCTGATGTACAAAGTATCAAACGTGTTTTTTTTCTCCGCTGGAAAAGAGGCTGGAAATGGGATGTGGGTAGGTTCAAAGCGGAAACCAACAACTGTACGCCAAGGTCCCCAGAATTGTCCAGAGTCTCTTGCGATGTGTCCTATGACCTTTTCTCGAGAAACAACAATATATGAAATAATTACCCAGACATCTCCTAATCATATCATTTACATGAGAAGCTTGCCGGACAGCAGCCGGAGCTTGGTGGGGACACGGTGCGGTGGCTGCGACGACAGGGGCGCTGCACGGGAGGCCGGGCCGGGCTCAGTACCTGTTCTGGTGCTCGTAGTGCCACCGGTTGAAGTCTATGTTGAAGGCGACGATGCTCCCGGAGGCCATGCCTGTGATGAGCGTCCTGCGGGGGACAGGCCATTAGGGGCAAGGCCACGCGGGGTCTGGGCCTCGGGAGAGAAGGGCCCTGCCGAGCACCCCCGCCCCTGGCCCTGCTGCCCCCTGGGCTTCCCAACAGTCCCCAGCGGCAGGGGCCGCCCTGCTGGCCTCCCGGGCCCCTCCCTGCCTTCCAGCAGCCCCTCCCGGCCGCTGCGCTTCGCTTCGGATCAGAAAATCACTGGTGAGGCCCTGGGACGGTGGCCACAGTTCACAATCCATGTGCAGGTATGTTTCACAATTAAAGATGTTAAAACAAAACAAAACCAAACCAAACCGGAGGGGCACAAGCGCGGTTCAGTGGTAGAATGTTCGTCTTCCATGTGGGAGACCTGGGTTCGATTCTTGGACTGTGCACCCCCCAGAAAACTGGAAGAGCTCAAGGGCTGGAGCTCAAGCTAGAAGTGGCTCCTGCCCTGGCCGCCTGGCTGTGCGCGGGGTGGGGGGCGCCTGTGCGGGGCTCTGGGGTTCAGGCCTCGTGGGCGCTCACCTCTGGTCGTGGGACAGGTCCATGGCTCGGATGCCCGCGTCGCATCCCGGGTAGATGTAGAGCTGCTTGAAGTCGCAGGCCTGCCACACCTCCACCACGCCACTGTCGCCGCCCGTCACGAGGTTCTGCCCGTCGCTGCTCAGGAGCACGGCCTTGGGGAGGGACAGAGTAGCACCCGTTTCCCCGCGGCCCCCACCCTGAGGCCGCATGGCCTGCACTCGGCGAAGCGTCCGAGTTCCGCCAAGGCCGGTCCGCGCGCCTGCGGAAGCGAGCTCGGCCGGGCCCGCGCGCATGGGGAGCTGCGTAAAAGCAAACAGGGCTGCCCAGAGCGCGCACTCGCCCCGGCCGCGAAGGGTCGGGAGGGAAGCACCCGCTGTCTTGTCAAGTCCCGAATATCAACGACGTCGAGACTTCGAAATGGCAGATGACTGTCTCAGGCCGGTTTTTAATAACAATGAGCCAGCAGTTACATGCCTTTGGCAATGAGGAGCCATTGCATATGTGCAATTCTGGTCTGGGGGTCTAAAGAAACTTCTGCTGTGGGGGTGCAGCACTGAAACGATCATTTGTAAAACGAGCTGAGAAAACCTTAAGGCCACCATCAGCAGTTACCGTCTCTTCAGTCTAACTCCCAAGTTCATTCCTCGAGACCGTGCGAGCTCTGGGACCTTCTGGAGCCCAAATACGAGGATTTAAATGCTTTCTGGAACAGCACACACGTACCTGGGCGCCAGGGAATCCACCCTGGATCACCTGATGCGAAGCAGCTGCGCCTCTGTCCCTAGGCTGCAGGCCGCCCGTGCACGCCCGCCCATGCACACCAGCGCCCGCCCGTGCACACCTACCCTTGTGGAGTCGTTGATCTCCATCTGGGCCAGGAGCTTCCCGTTGATGCTGAAGTTGCTGAAGCGGCCGCGCTCGTAGTATATGATGCAGTGGCCCTCGCTGGAGACGGAGATCAGGCGCGGGAACAGGCAGTGCTCGGGCCCTTCGAGGGCTCTCAGCAGGTCCCCAGTGATGGTGTGGACGAGGCAAGGGCCTTCTGCAGCGGGAGGGGCCGGCGGGGTCAGGCGGGGTCAGGACAGGGGCAGGACAGGGGCGCCCGTGCCAGGGGACTGCTCCCCACCCTGCCGCGTCTACACTAGAGGCACCTGGCCCTGTATGTGCCTCACCGGGCGCCGCCCTGGCTGCCACAACGAGGGAACACAGCCTGCAGACACTGCCCGTCCTCGGCGCAGCCGCCAGGAGCTCTTAAAAACCAGGCCTGAGGGCTCACCCCGTGCTGAAGAGCTCCCTGTTTCCCACTAAACCTACTCCAGGGTAAAGGCTGCCACCCTGAGCAACTGGCCGCCTGCCCAGCCCCTGCGTCCTGCCCAGAGCCTCTCCCGAGGAAACGGCCTCTGGGCCGACTCAGCCGGAAACGACACCACCTCCAGGCAGCCACCGGGCCAGGGCCCATCCCCTCCTTGTCCCCCCTTGATCCCTCTGCTTGCCCGCTGTCCCCCGTCACCCTCGTGTCCACCCCACCCCTCTGTGCCCCTTCCCCACGGTGGATGCCGCCCCGCGCCCACTGCTCCCTGACAGCTCCCTTGTTGTCAGGGCTGTGCTGCCATTCACAGAGATGCGGCCTGCCCGGGGACAGCCGCAGGGGCGATGCCCTCGTAGGGCGTTTTCTCTCAGTAAACAGTGATAACAATCTGAACAGCTGCGAAGAGCACAGGAAGGCGCGGCCGCGGCCGGATGTGAGGACGCACCACAGGGACGCACTGCTGACCTTTAGCACCACTGATGACGAGGCCCAGCTCCGCGCAGACGGAGACGCAGACGACCTCGTGGTCGTGGCCAGTGAGGACGGCTCTCGGCGCGGGGTAGTCGCCTGTGGGGGAGGAGCAGCAGTCACTGCGCCACCCGGCCCGCGGAGCTTCCCGTACGGGGGCCCAGGAGCGCAGGGGCCCAGCTGGCCAGAAGCCCAGGTGTGCAGGAGCCCAGGTGTGTGGGAGCCCAGGTGTGCATGAGCCCAGGTGTGCATGAGCCCAGGTGCGCGGGAGCCCAGGTGTGCGGGATCCCAGGTGTGCATGAGCCCAGGTGTGCAGGAGCCCCGGTGTGCGGGAGCCCAGTGTGCGGGAGCCCAGGTGTGCGGGGACCCAGGGCTGCGCCTATGGCCCGCATCCTGGCTGCGTGCGGGTGGCACCCCGCGCCCAGGAGCCCACGCGCTCAGGTCCCCCTGCCGGCAGCACCCAGGCGATCCCGGGGGCTGCGGTCACCGCCCTCCGCCCACACACCGGGTGCCCTCAAAGACCCGCAGAACAGGCCGCACTCACTCCGGGAAGGGCCGAGGCCGCCCTGCGGGGAACTGGACATGAGCCCTGCAGACGCCAGGCGGGAACGGGCACAGGGGACGGAGCCTGGACCACAAGCTTCGCGGAGCCCCAGTGCCCACCGGACCCCGCACCAGGGCTGGGTGGGCAGAGCCGATGGCGGCGGTCCCGGGGGGCCGAGGACAGACACCTCGCAGCGCCGCCCGCAGCCGCCCGTCGCCATCAGGGTCTGGACAGCCGTGGAGCCTCCCGCGTCCACCAGGCCCCGGCGCCAGGCCACCGCCCCGTCTCCTTGTGGAGGCTTTTTGATCTAGACCCCTGGCCACCAGGCCTTGGGAAACCTTGAAATGTTTTCCTCTTGGGTAATATTTCTCAAACTGGGGTCAATATACTAGGGATCTGTGGATTTCTTTCTTGGAGGTGAGAAAGTGCTATAAAAAAATTTTAAATGTCAGATTTGCATTTTAATGATATTTTAATTTTTAAAAACCAGTTATAAAGATGAAATGTCTGTGCCGTCATAACCCAGGCTATACTGATTCTTTGCTGCAGCAATTTAAAATTGAGAGATGCTCTAAAACTTTAGGTGAGCTGATTAAGTTAGTTTCTCAAAGTACGGCTCGCCGAGTCCAGACTCCTCCGAGTCTGACTGGTGCCGATGACAGTTTCCCTCATTTCAGGAGGTGTCGGTGCCCCACTCAAGTTTGAGAAACACTGTCATGGTCTGTTTTTCTCTCAAGTGCAAAAATTCCTTTCCAGTTGGCAGCATCCAAGCAGCTACCAGATTTTCATGTTTTTAAGACTTTATTTTTTACTTTTTGTACATAAAAAGAGTATTTACAACATACACGACATGATAAAAATAAGACAAAAGAGGACTCTCCACCCAGTGTAAGGAGCACGGGACACCTCTCGCACACCTCAGACACTGCCCTGGCCTTGCAGAAAGTTCTGTGTCCTTCTCCTGGGCCCCTCTGCTTCACACGGGGTGGCGTGAGCCCCCGTGGGGGGTGAGGGTCAGGGGCTGGAGTGCCTGTCCCGGGGCAGGCCAGGACCCCTGGCAGCTCCTCCGTCCCCAGTGGCAAGAGGGAAGGTAACTCACAGCCTAGCACAATCCGGGGGCTAGAGGCGCATAGCTAAAGCCCCCCAGACCCCACAGCGGCTCCCCTGTGCTCGGGCATGTCCTCCGGCCGCGTGCACCCTCTCCTCGCCGGCCCTGGGCACTGCGCCCACGCGCTCCGCCTCTCTGTGGACCCCTGCTCGCATCTGCCATCCGTTCTGGATTTGACCAAACCATGTTTCAAATTTACAAAACTACCCTGGTAAAATGAGGGCTAGTACTGATATGCTCTTGTGTGTAGTGCTACTCTTAATTTTTTGCAATACTTATTTCATTTAGGGGGGACTGGAACACTGAAAAACCCTGAAATTACTTATTTTATAAAATTTATATAAAGTCAATCCAAAGTAAAGAGTCTTCAGAAACCTTTCCCTTATATGTTATACGGGAAAAAAGCAATCTAGTTCTCTTGCAGGGTATGCTGAGAAAAAGGCATAAGAATATAAAAAATATTCTTTATTTATGTAATGTGAAAATAAAAAGTTTTCCTTTATGAAATAAGTTTTCCAAAGACCTACATATGACTTGGAAAGTCGCTGTTTTGTTTTTCATCCAATTTCCTCAGATCTTCTGAACAAACTGTGCAACCTATGTCTCAGGGAATTTGGTTTCAGGCTTCCTGAAAGCATTGCTTTCCTCTTTAAGCTAGAGAAAAGTAAATAAAATGTCACTTGGGCTTTTGAGTCAGGAAACCTGCAGCAGGGCAAAGCATGTTTCCTGCATTTCATTTTGTTCCCAGGGACAGCTGCCTCCCACCCCAGCAACCACTCAAAACCTTGGGGACATCGGGTGCCTGCTGCGCCGTGGGTCGATGGGGACAGGCACGTCCCAGCTGGCCATCGTGTACAGGGACAGCTCCCTCCTTACTTTAATCAGGGGTCACGTCAGCATTCAGCATGGAAGAGGACAGGGACACCCAGGTGGGCTCCGGCAGATGTGTGGGGACGGGTCGTGGCTGGCAGGGGGTCAACGTGCAGGGCCGAGGCACAGGGGCTGTGGGAGGGCGCTGCCCAGCAGGAGGCCAGCGCCTGTCCTTTCACAGAACCTGGCATGTGGGCTAAAAGACCGGGTTTTAGGAAGTAGGACAGAAAAGCAGGATGACGGCGTCATGTAGTGTCACTCAAGGAAAATTTGCAGATTTGATCTGAACAGGTGAAGTCACCCTCTTTCAAACTTTTGTGTTATTATCTTTCAAATTTTCACCCCTGTATCATCTAGCTTTCTATAAAGGACCTTGTATTTGGTATAAACATTAAAACCACACACTTTGTGGATTTTGGATTGAGACCCCGATGTAGTTTAAGTCTCTGTTGAAGAGACAACACCATTAACGCACCTCTCCATGTGGTGGGAAGCTACGGCACGCGGTGAGAAATGTCAAGTCCCGAGATCAATGGAATCTGGAACTCCAGGGATTCGGCAGGAATCCCTTTGATCCGCCTAAGGAACACCAGTCGGGCATGGGGCAGACAGGACTGCGGAGGGGCTTGGGGGACAGGTGGCCAAGTCCAGGACACACACCTGACAAACCCAATCGGCTCCTAGCACAGACGCCTGCTCTGCTCTCCTTTCTTTCCTGCGGTAGGCTGCTTCCAATTAGAATGCGCAAATTAATTTTTATCACTTCCAAATTAGTTTCAGTATTTGTGCCAAAGCCTGTTTCAGATGAAAGCATCTGTCCCTCACTTCTCTGCATTCTGTTATCTAGTTAGGGCCCTATTCAAACCCCCTGAGATAATTTTCTAAGTTCAAACTTGGAAGTTTGAAAGAATAGCAGTGACTATAAGTGTTACCGAGTATAATAATATAACAACTATAATTCAACTGAAAGCTGCACAAGGCGGCCTTTCCTTTTTTTATGGTCTGCAACTCTCTTTGTAATAACCTGTTTAAGATTTTCATTGCTGTTTGCAATTTCATTTAAAACTACAGAATTACACTATTTACTATTTCCAAGATTGCTAAATTAGTAACAATTACATTTGATACAATGAAACCAAAGATTCTTTCTATACCTACCTAAAAACCCACAGTCATGTTATTCCTGTGTCATGGAGAGAGCTACCCTGGAAGATGACGACAATACAAAAGTGACAGGAACACACGAAGGGCAGCCTCCCCCACGCACCCCCAGGGGCTGGGAAGGTGAGGCCCCTCCTGGTGTCAGGGCTGGCAGGGCCTGCCTCGCGGTCACAGGCGCTGTCCGAGGCTCGCACCAGGGCAGAGGCTGGGCTGTCACAGCCGCCCAGGCTTCATGCCAGGCCCCCAAGCGTGCGTCAATTCATGCCACCTTCGAAAGCAAAGGGCCCGGGTCTCAGGCCCTTTGATGTGGATTTGGACGCAACGCGCCTGGTGGCGTTGGGTGGTGATGCCTGGGGAGGGCACGGAGGGCCTGGGGACGGGCACGGAGGTCCTGGGGCTCTAGCCTTCGGGACGCACCTGCGCCGAAACCAAGGCTTCTCTTGTGAATGTGAGCTTGCTGGTGGCAAGGGCTGTGACTGTGCTGACCCCCCACAGCTGGCCACTGACGTGACAATCGGTTCAGGGCATGCTGTGGCTGCCTTCACAAAAGGGAGATGACCAACATGTACAGCTGTTCGAGTCACAAATCTACGCGCATCTGGGTTGGCTGTTTTTTAGCAGATATGTGAGCCACAAACCAGTCAAGTTGGCCAGACACTCGACCTGACTTTATTTCTCGTTTTTACTATTGAACAATAATATTTCAAATATCCAAACATCATCATCATCATTTTGGACATCGCCATCAATTTGGACCCAAGAAGTCACGCCCAGCGGCCTGTGGGTGCTCAGAGGGCTCGTCTACCGCAGAACCCGCAGCAGCCACGCGTGGGCCCACGAGGCACCCGAGCAGCAGTCCAGGGCCCGCTCGTTGCCCTCCCTGTGTGGCCAGTAGCACGTGGTGCTCAGCCTTCCTCCCGAGGGCACTTCCTCCTCTCGGGGAGGACGCTGGGCGGAGGGATGCTGCCCCACCTGTGCCCACACGAAACTCCTAGCAGTGGATGGCGGGTTTCACGGGCGTGGTGGGGTTACAGCAACCACAGCCGTTTTTGAGCAAAAAAAACAAATGACTCTAAGATGGAGGCAATACTGAAAAACACATATTGATAATATTCTGCCATCATTCCTTAAGCATAATCTTTTGTCCTCATTTAAAGGTTAAATAAAATATTGCTCTTAAGAAAAATAATCTTCACAATTTTGTCCTTAAATAAGGATTAATAAACATTTTGTATTTACATAGCTCTTATTGTAAGGAATTTTAAATGTTCTAAAAATGATTTAACTTTTCTTGCCAGCTGATGGACCAAACCTACAATCAAGAACTACTAACCACGCTGCCCTCTGGATTGAAAGATCTAACATGAAGCCTCCAACCCCGTTAATTACGGTAATCCACAAGCCACACTCCGCACAGCACTACGTCCTCCACTGCTGCCCTTCAGCTCTCGCTACTGAGAACAAGGACAAGCCTGGAGTGAGGTGGTTGTCCAGCCCGATCTCCCCCCGTCCTTTACATGTCCTTCTGTCTGTACCCTCCCCTCCCCCTGCCTCTTACATGTCCGTGTGTCTGATCCTCTCCTGCCCTGCCCATTGTGCAGAATTCCTGCCAGAGGCATGAAAGTGTGCATGTGGGGTGGGGGATTCGAAGGCTTGACAAACACTTTGTTTTCCATCCCCTACCACCTCCCAGGCTGGAAGTGATGGAACTGCACAGGTTGGGGGGAGGGTAGGCAGCCATGGGGTGGGGGCTGCCATAGGGGTGGGGCCGCCGTGGGGTGGGGGAGCCATGGCATGGGGACAGCCGTGGGGTGGGGGCTGCTGTGGGGTTGGGGCTGCTGTGGGATAGGGGCCGCTGTGGGGTAGGGGAGCCATGGCATGGGAACAGCTGTGGCACGGGGACACCTGTAGGGTGGGGGTTGCTGTGGGGTGGGGGCTCCTGGAGCTCTTGCCCTCTTACTAGGTTTCAGCTGCAGAGGGCAGGGCCCCTGGGACGTTCTCACTCTGCTGTCTCATCAATATCCCCCAACTTATGCTGTGGTTTCCTCTGGATGCTGCGACCAGGTTGTGAGTTGCAGTCTGTGTGGTTTAGATACTGTCACATTATCTGCCCTGTACAGAAACCATTTTCTACTTCATAGGAAACCCACGCAATGGAACTATCGAAAGCCTGGTAATTACAATCAGTTAATTATGTCTGCAATCTCATGTTAGCTCCTCACTCACTTAACAGTAGCTATTGAAAATGTGTAATGTGTGTTCCTGCAGCAGGACCCAGGCACTCCAGGTGGGAAGGAGAGGCGTACGATCCACCCCAGGGCTTCCTTACCACGACAGGGCCGAGGGTTAAGAATCACTCTCCCACGAACAAAAGGTGCCGTGGGGCAGAAGTCTGAGAACCCGTGGGCTAACCAGATGTCAGCGCCCCCATTTGCCCCCAGGCCCAGGGCTCGCAGTCGGAACATGCCGTGTGGCCCTGGTTTGTTTTGGACGAGGATTAGGCGTCTTAGGGGGACACTGCTGAATTGTTTTCACTCAACTGAAAAACCACTTTAGGAATCATCCCCAGCAGGGAAACACTCTTGTGGGGTGCTTGCATCCCTGAAGCTTATTCCTAGTGGGGTCTCACTAACCATTTTCTGAATGAATAAACAGAGGAATCTGCCACCATTGATGCCCCTCACGGGGGAAGGCAACGGGTGCCCAGCGAGGAATTCAGGGGAGGAAGAGGGCACCTTCTGCCAAGAGAGAGCCTGATGGGGTGACGCCACGGGGAGTTTCTGGAGGAAATGTGGGGGTCCTCTGGAGCTTGGTGACGGCAGCCTTGCAGGGGGCACCGTGAGGGGTGTGGGAGGCGCTGGGCGGGGGCTTCCCACGGCTGCTCTTCTTCATACTTCAACTGGAACTACATTCCCAGAAAGGCTTTCCTGCTCAGGCCCCCCACACTCTAAGACCCCTGCCATCCCCAGGACAAACGAGGAGGGTGGAAAAGGCAGGGCAGGGGCGGGGGGGGGCGCCACAGAGGCACTCACTGCTGTTGGGGTTGTCCCCGATGATGTGGTGCCGCCCGCTCCAGTACCACAGCAGCAGGGTGGCGTCCCGCGAGCCCGACACGATGTAGCAGTCCCCCCCGATGTAGGACTCGGACCTGGCCAGGCACGTGACCACGTCCCAGTGGCCAAACACGATCTGGGTCAGCTTTCCTGCAAGCAGAGGCGGCAGCTTGACGGCACTGCCCTTTGCCTTCCCTTTCAAGCTAATAAGCTTTACTTTATTTTACTAGATTGGTGAAGAGTGACTCTGTAGAGGCACAAATTTATAAGGTAATTCAAACCCAGCTACAGGTGCTTTCTTGCACTGCCTCCGAAAACTGATACAAGAATGTCTTTGAAGGAAGGGAAAGGCCTATGAAATAAGTGTGCTTTTCCTCGTCAGAGGTGGAGACTGACTAAGGGCAGGGGTGAGGTCTGCAATGGATTTCAATTTGGGGAAGGGGCCACAGCCCTGCTTCTCCTGTGAACTCAGGGCTCGGGCCGAGGTGCGGCCGTGACTGGCTAGTCAGCGTCCGGCACGAACGCGGCACCTGAGTCCTGGCCACGCAGACCGATGAGCGCTAGAGAGGCCCAGGCTCACTCCGCTGGGTGAGGCCGGAGTCGGCTGCTGTCACCTGTCTCTGTCGAGTACACGCGGAAGCTCTTGTCCCAGAAGCCGCAGATGAGGACGTAGCGGTTGTCCGCCGTGACCACGAAGCAGTGTGCGTTCATCTGGATGCTCTGGTCCACCAGGTCCGTGATCTGCCGCCGGCCCACCCCGGAGTTGCTGGCTGGAAGGAGCGGACAAAGAGCCTGAAGAAGCATCCACAATGTGCACAAAGGAAAGAACATGTCTACGCTTCATTTACCTAGAAACAGGCTTTCCAGGTTATAGGAGTATTAAGATTTTAACACTTCCCCCTGAGGAATATAAATTTTTTAGTAGTAGTGATTATTTATGAGCCATATTACACATTTAAAATTATGCCAGAAATTTACATTTGCGCTCAACCAATAAAGAAAAACAATATGAGAAACCAAAAACAATGCATTTAAACCATAATGAAAATATTTAAACACATTTAATTCTACAGGTGTTCATGATGCACGAGTTCCTTAGTGTCCACCAGGAACCAAATGAGGAATGGAGAGTGTATGGCGCGCACCATGCAAGGAGAGTCGCCCCTGTCTGCCCCCGTCTGTCGTTCTCGGGCGGCCTGACAAGGGAGGGGTCAGGCTGGCAGCCCGCGGGGAGCTTTAGGCCAGCACACAGGAGGCCCCCCGAGCGGGCTGGCGGGCCAGGGAGGGGCTGAGGCACGCAGAGAACCTGCGGTGAGCAGTGGGACCGAATCTGAATCAGGCTAGGACTCAGGGGCACCATCTGCTTTCCCTGAGCCTGTCCGGACCGCTGGCCCGTCCAGGACGAGGCCTGGGCTGAATTCTCACACAGAAAGGGAGGCCCTCGTGCAGCTGCGGCCTCCACTCGCTGCAACACCAGCCCCACGGCTGCTGCCGCCCGCAGCTGTCCACTGAGCACGAAGGGAGGCAAACAGTAACGCCCCCTCCCCCCTGAAAAAGGCAGCAAGGGAAAAGAGAAAGCACAGGTCCTGGTTCACGTAAAATACATGACAGTCCTTGAACGTCTGCTACAGAAATCACGGTTACCCACTACCTGTTATCAAATGCATCACTGCGATGGGAGAATAGCTAGACTGAATCTAAAAATATTCTTGATCTTAAACCTACCCTCTCAAAGACAATCAAATGTTATTTTGTATAGGGGTATAAGTAATGAACTGAAATTGTTGTATCTTAGCTCATTTCTGGGTTCCGTGTCGACAGGTGAATTAATTTAACAGCAAAAACAACAAATGTTTTTACACAGCTTACTAATTTTTCATAGAATTTTCAATTTTTTTCCTAATTTCTCTAAATTGCCACGATAGGTGTGACAAGTATTACACAGATGATCTAAGGGCAGTCTAGCTAGACAAAGGTGCTCGCCCACTCATGTGGCTAGTAAATGTGCACATGGCTACTAGTTTTGTGCTAAATAAAATATTTTGAATATTTGCTGCAAAGAGCTATCAGTGATGAGTCTGCGATTCTTTGAAACTTTCAATTTAAAAATATATTTCAACTCTATTGATTGGAGATTTCTAGAAAAGACGTTCTTCAGTATTAGTTTCACAGACAAAGGCCTTCGTGGGCTAAGCTCGTATCGTTAATAACCTCTTTGAGTCCTTATATTTTGAATATATAGAGTTGTTCAGGAATATTTTAGGCTGAAAGAAAAGACAGTTTGGAATTATTTGCGTTGTTTAGAACCAACTTAAATGGCCTCCTATACTATCAAGAAAATACACAATTGCTTTAATGACAAAAAGTTCTTACATGGCGTATTGTTGCTTTCACAATTCCTTGATGTTATTCTCACATTAATTATGTGGTAGGAAAAGCACTATTCTATGCTCTTGGGTGCAAATACCTACATGTGCATCTGCGGACCACCACCCTCCAGGGGATAAGCGTTGGGGGCACGTACCAATCAGAGGGTCCATCTCAATGGGAAGGTGATGTGCCTGGTCCAAGGAGTAGCCTGGGGCTCCTCTGAGGCCTGAAGGCAAAGGTGAGAAAGCGCCATGAACTTCTCTGAGAGGAGGCAGAGCCTATGAGCAGGGCTTCGCAATGACAGCACAGTGTAGCTGGTTACAAACTATTTGGTAGACCATTCTAAGAGTGATTCGATCATGCCACGTGTCTCTGTAGACACCATTAGCCCCTCAGCACAAGGACTTTGGACTTCCACCTTAGAGGGAGAAACTGGAAAGATCGTTGTCCCCACCCAACAAGGACAAGCTGACAAACAGAAGGCCGTGGTGTTTGCTGAAGGCCCCAGGGAACCAGGGCCTGAAGAAAGGGGGCCTCCGAGCAGGGACAGGACGTGGCGTGGACCTGCCTGGGCAGAGGGTGGCCGGCCATGTCCAGGGCTCCTCTTTGGGCTCCTGTCAGGCCTGACCTTGAGGCGCCCATCAGCTCAGCCTCGGAGGAGCCATGCTAAGAGGGCTGACGCATACGCCCGATTGAGCGTGAGTCATAATTTCCCTCACCTGATGATAGGACAGATCTAATCCTCCTGAACAGTTTGAAAGAGAAAATTAGGCCATTAGAGGTTTCTCTCAATGCAAAACAATTCTAGAGGCTAAGCCTCCTGAGAATAATAAATGTCATAATTTTTTTCTTAAGATGCTTGCTACAAATTTCTGACTGAACAGAAATCGTTCCACCTCACCCTGATGACGTCAGTCACAAAACACGCACCTTCACAGACTCTTGGGAGGTAAGGCTATGGTTCAAATCACTTATTTTTCTGAGCAATGAAGGAGTCAATAGGGTTGTAAGAGCCTGTTTAATTCAGCACAGCTCATCTATTCAGTCCCGGAAACAGCAGGCATCCTGGGGATTTCCAGGATGATCTGAGTAAGCTGGGCCAACTGCATCATTTGGTCACATCCAATTCTGCTCTGGTTAAATAACTACCAATACTTGTGAATTTTCACAAGTATTATATCACTTCAAGAGTATTGGCTGGAACTTTCCAAAGTAAGTCTGGAGAAAACACTGGACAATTAAGATTTTGTCATTTCTCAAAGACGCTAAGCTGCACAAACACAAATGAGGCTTGTCCTGCTCATGGCTGAATCCCCAGTGCTTGGTGCTCTGTGACACATGCGAGCCGTTCGAACATCTGCTAAACTAACGATGTGGAAGAAAGAGGGATCGGACACCATCATCCTAAAGGCCAGGTCCCCACTCACTTTGTTCAACGTGGACGAGAATGTCCTTTTTTGGGGTTGGGGCTGGTTACAAACTATTTGGTAGATTATTCTAAGAGTGATTCAGATCATGCCACGGTCTCTGTAGACACCATTAAAAAACCCTCTGCCCAGGCAGGTCCACGCCACGTCCTGTCCCTGCTCGGACGCCCCCTTTCTTCAGGCCCTGGTTCCCTGGGGCCTTCAGCAAACACCACGGCCTTCTGTTTGTCAGCCTGTCCTTGTTGGGTGGGGACAACGATCTTTCCAGTTTCTCCCTCTAAGGTGGAAGTCCGAAGTCCTTGTGCTGAGGGGCTAATGGTGTCCACAGAGACACGTGGCATGATCGAATCACTCTTAGAATGGTCTACCAAATAGTAAATCGAGTAGGCTCCATTCACGAGCTGTGTCGTGAGCTTCTACCCCGTGGCCAGGCGCGAGGGCAGAGGGGAGGGGGGCGGACATGCGCTGTCCAGCCCCACGGCCGCTGCTCCTCGGGCTCCTCCTGGACCCTCTGACGGGCGAGCAGACCCCCTCCCCGGGTGGCTCTGGAAGTGGGAGGGCAGCCGCGGCCCAGTGCACGTACCCACTGTGTTGTGCCACCTGTTGACAGCAAAGAGCCGGCTGCAGGTCACGGTGGCCACGGCGGGGGTGGTGAGGTGGGGGAGTGTGTTTGCCGCCACATGGGTCACCGGGGAGTTGGACGGGAACTTCAGCACCATGATCACGTCCTGCTGCATCTGGTCCTTGAACATGAGCGGGCTCTGGGGGAGGAAACACTGGGCACAGGGGACAGGGCAGGAGAGAGCAGAGGGCGAGGGTAAGTGAGAGCCCAGGGCAGAGCTTCCGGCAGGCCCACTGGCCAGGGGTCACCCTGCCGAGCGCGGCTGAGACGGAGCAGAGAAGGGCCAGCGAGGCCTATGCGGAGGCTGTGGCAGGATGCCCAGTTAGCCCGCTGCCTCCGTGTGCACACGGTCAGTGTGCAAGGTGTAAAGTCAGCACACTGACAGGTCCATGGGACGGCCACGTGGCCATGCGGTAGAGTTAAAAAGCCCTCTGATGGGAAAACATGCCAACGCGGTTACTGACATCGTTTACGACCTGAACCGGCTGGCACTTGCATTTTTCTCTGCTGGATCTGAGGCCCCAGCCGTGGACTAAACGAGTATAGGCGACAGTCTCTGCAGTGGACCCTGGCACCCCACCCCTGGCCACGTTGCCTCCGCCTGCCAGGCCCGAAGGCACTTCTCTCAGATCTTTGTTTTTCAAACACCTAGCAGATGACTCGAGAGGAAAGAGACATTGGAAGCTCCACTGTGGGTCCATAAAACACTGCAAATACTACCGTGAAACAGTATAAAATAGGGATCCTGGAAATAAACACGATGCAGCCTCCACACCTGCTGCGCAGTTACCTGCAGTTACCTGGATTCTCCGTGAGATGAACTCAGAAAGCTCGTTCTTTATAAACAGCTCCATGCCAACTCAGTCTCTAGCAAGTTCCCCCAGGAACCTGATGCATTCTGACTGCACACTTCTCCAGGACATGTACTATTACCACTACCACCATCACCCCGAAGAGACAAACCAGAGAGTAAAACTCCAATGCCAAATCAAGAAAGCATTGTGGACATTTTCCTGGACAGCTTATTAGAACTGCTTCAGCTGCAGGGCTACATTCCATGAATACTTTCTGCCTGGGCATCTGGGCAAGGGGCCTGCTGCAAACCCTTCTCTTCTGTCATGCAAAAGGACTGCTGTGGGTGCGTGCGAATGGCTCATCTGTGCCTCCTCCAGAGGGCCCAAATGGTCTGAGCTACTCGAGAGAGAGGAAAACAAATCAGACTTGGCATGCCTCTGCTCCCCTCTAAGGCTGACCACTGGCTCCTTGAAGGCGCAGCAGGCCTGTTCAGCTCTGTGCCCGGTGCCTCACGGCCTAGTGGGACACAGAGGGCGTCAGTGAAAATGTGGAATAACTGGAGACGTGAGACTGCTTCCATCACAAGGTAACAGCACATGCATTTGTCTTCAAATACATTATGGACCATATTCCAACACTTTTTACTTAAAATCAAGGTATAAACTGCCTTCATAACTGTTTAGAAAAATCAATGTCTGGCTTTGGTAGTTTGTAAACACATTTCTGGCCGTGTTTTAATTAAAACTTAGTGAAAAGTCTCAATTTATAAAATAAATTCTAAAGTTTCTCAGAAAATTTTTACCTTCTTTAAATTAGCTAAAAAGGACGAAAAGAAAACAGTAATGACCTATTTGCTAATATGCTGGGTGGGACAGTTTTGTTAGCTGGAAATGGGCTTCTCCCATTCAGGCTGAGCGCCTTGAGCCTGCCCGCCTCCCAGGCCGACGGGAACAAGGCCTCACGCACTGTGGCACCTGGGGGACCGGGGACAGCGCTGGGCCAAGGGCCATGAGGCACTCGCTGGGCCCTCGGTGCAGGCGCGGTTGGCCCGTCTCACAGGTGCCGAGAGGAGACACGCACAGCTGGCCCCTCTGCCCGGGGCTCTGCCAGCCGGGGGCAGAGAGGCGCTGGACCAGGAAACGAGAGTACATTTCTCTTGTTTTCTTAAAATGAACTACTCCCCTATCCCCCACTTCGCCCCCAAAGATTACATTTGGCAACAACATACAGTGTCAGAACTGTGATTGCCAATGCTGCTAACAGACCTAGCGTGCTGGTGTGGGGACTCCCGCGTGTGGGGTGTCTGCGTGGAGCCCACGTGGGCAGAGGGACCAAAGCCGGGCTGCTGGCCTGGGAGACCTGCAGTCTCTTCTCTACTCCTCCCTGGGTTATCTGTAGATATTCAGGCCAAAGCGTGAACTATCAATAGAGGGGCCCTTTAAAAATGCTGCTAAAATCACAATTGTATCTGATTTATACACAGGTACAAAGGAAAGGAAAAATTTCAACAAGCTGACAGGTCTCACCAGGTGCATGGCAGAGCTCCGAGGTGGATGTGGCTCAATAAGCAACTGAGATGGCGTCTGTCCAAAACTCTGTATCTGAGCCTCCATGGCCTGCAGGGAAGGATAGTGGCTGTCATGATCAATATACATCAGAGAGAAGGGCAAGGCGCTTCTTGACAATGCAAGTGTATCCCGAGTCAGCCAGGAGAGAGGCCGGAAAAGCCACCTGGGCGCCTGTCTCAGGGCGCAGAATCACCCAAGGGTAGGTGCTTCTGTAGACAAGCTTTGCTTCTCCTTCCAAACATGCTTCCGATAACCAAGTAACCAATCCTTTTTCCAGAAGCTAGGATAAATGTGAAAATGTTAATCTGCAAGTACACGCAAGCATACAAAGACAAAGAAAATTCGTAACACTGAATATAATCCATGCACCGCAATAAACTCCTTTGTAGGAAGGAAAGTATGAGGATCTCTAATGAAATCAGCTTCTGGAATCTTCATGGGAAAAAGAATGAGACATAAAGTCCACCAATGTGACAAAATAAACTCAAAAAGCATATGTTCCAGTCCGCTCAGAGGACAATAAGCAGAAAGAACACTAAGACTTATGCATAATAATTAAATATGACAGAACTTTCACTTACAAAAGTATATTTTAGAGTGCTCTGCTATCGTAAGATGGCTCCTACAACATTTTTTATAGTGTATGAAGTTATTTCTCTCATAATCTTTTTCTGAAATTTTAAAAAGAACTAATATAAAGAGGAAAGTATTCTTTGAGCATCCTGAGTAAGATATTTCATTGAAGTATGTGCAGATGGAAATATTGATGAGACTTTATGGCTTCCAATGAATTAAAATACGTTTAGACCTCAAAATGTCTGGATTGTATAATATACCTTCTTTTGTGCTTATCAAAGAGATACTTTCATAAAGGATTTAAGATTTCTTCTATTCTTAACATTCTATAGGCAGAATATTTCAATATATTAAACTAGACCGAGAAATATTTTTCTGAAATATCTTAAGTATGAAATTTAAGTCAACAAGGAAAAGCATAATATTTACTATGATCATTACTCTATTACTGTGCTGATTTTTTCCCTTTAAAATTGTGAGCAATTTGGTTGTACATAAAAGTGAAATATGAAAATACAAAGAATGACATATGAAAACGGGCGCTCACGGGAGCCCAGGCAGGGTGGCGCGCAGTGCAGCCCCGTGCGAGGCGCCTCGCCAGCTGCGACTCCATTAGAAAGTGCTTAAGCTTAACAGTCTGTCCTCCGGGGCTGCGCGTCAAGACAATGTTTATCAATGAAAACGTTTTCAAGTTTATTAGCAGTATTAAACATGAATGTGTCATTATCCACCATATTTTAGCAACCTCATAAATGGGGCTCCCGTTTGCCGAGCGGGGAATGAATTATTAAATCTCCGCGGGTGCTGTCCAGCTTTGCACACACATGTGTGCACGGTGCCCACGCGCGTGCGCGGCCAGAACCTGAGCTGCGCCTGCCCCGCCAGCAGCAAACCCGGCCTCCACAATGCACGAGTCACAGTCATAAAAGGGGAAAGAGACCATTTCTGGCTAGGTTCACATTATTAACAGTCAGCTCTTGAGAATTATTTGGGGGGAAAACCCAGGGAGCGCAAGCTTTCCCGCGACAGCGTCCCCAGCTGGCGGCCCTCTAGGACCTGGTCCCTGGGCGGAGGCTGGGCAACAGCAGCTTCCTCCCGCGGCAGGAGCCCTCCAGGCCCACAGGAGGGACGAGTCAGCACCCGGGCTCTCCCGACTGCCATTCTGTTTCTGACAGGATCTAGCCCAACGCTACCCGGGCCCAGGGCCAGCTCCTGAGGCTGGGCAGGCACAGCACCCACGGCGTCCCGGCTCCCCGGCGGCAGCAGCCGGCTCAGCCCCCCCGCCCCCCTGCAGAGGGGGAAGGCCACACGGAGCCCTGCTCCCCGCCAGCGCCGCGCGGACTGCGTAACCTGCACCGGCCGTGTAGCAGTTTCGTAACCCTGCCTTTCAGTGATCCCGCACCCTCAGGTTAAAAAGGGCAAGTCCTTTCCGTGTGGAAAGGAGCAGGCTGTCTCTAATCCTCTCCTTGTCATCGTGGACCCTGGGGCGGGATGTGGCCCTGCTCCCACCCTTCAGCTGTTCTGAGAACGACTCCTTCAGGTAGGAGAAGTACCTCCCCTCGCCCCAGCCCTGAGTTCCAGAACCTTCCCTTCCCGACCCCCCAGCTCAGTGAGGGTGCCCCACATTTGCACAGCCCTCTGGTTGCCCATTACTGCGGAACTGAACAGGCAATTATCCAAGTGTGTCTGCGCAGAGGCTGCACCCCCAGGCCGCAGCCCCCTCTACCTTCACCATGCGACCCCACATACACGACTCACTAACAGACATTTACTGGCTGCCCATTCTGTGCCAGGCAGGGGATACAAAGTCAGACCTGAACTTTCCTCGAGAGGCTTTCAACCCAGGGAGGGGCGCGAGTGGGCCGGGGTGTGGTGGGGGCAGTTGGGACAGGGGCTGCCAGGGGTCCGAGGGTCAGCGGGAATTCACTGGTCAACAGCATGACAAGATTTTCACTATTTAGAATCTTCCCTTAATAATTTCCAAATGTATCAAGCAAGGAAGGAAACCGACTTCGGGCTACCTGTAAGGTGGGCTCTTCCTGCACTATCAGAAACGGCATTGAGCAAGGTTCCCAGTGCTGTCTGGTTCTGCCCGAGTCTGCGAGCCTGGAGAGCTCGGGTCTCCAGACACCAACCCGGCGCCCTTGTCCTCAGCGCGGACTGCAGCGAAGGGACTGGGCCCACCTGTGCCCCGCCTCGCTCATTTATTCCTCCTGATGCGAGCCCTTTACAATCTAAAAACCAAAACTTCAACTGGCATTAAAAGAAATCTATTTTAATACACTGATTGCACTTTCCAGGGATGAAAGAATGAACTAACACAGCACATGTGAGTGTCTCAGTATCTGGAATGTTGTCCCAAAGCTAGAGATGTGGAGAGATGCTCACAATGCAACTTTCTTCTCCGAACCTAAAAGTTCTATGTTATCAGAAGAATCATTATTTCACATTTTATCATGAAGTAAAAAAACGCTGCCTATTAAACTATGACAAATCATTGACGGTAAGACACTAACTTAGTTGGAATACTGAGATATGGAGGTGACGGGCATGCTTGTACATGAAGTAAGGAGCGGTAGAGTGAGTCTTGAAGAGCTCATACAAATGCTGCATGGGTAACAGGTGAGACATGGATGTTTTCAAAACAAATGTGACTGACAAAAACCTTTGGTGTATCACAAAAATGAAAAGACCGTATTTACTCCTGGGCAACTTTTTGGTGGAATTACATGAAAATACCTATCTGCTTATACTTGAACAATAACATTATTTCTGAGATCTCTGTAGGTGCTTGAATTTGGGTGCCTTGGGTTTAAGCTTCTTTACATGCATCTACTTTTCCTTTCTGAGGCTCACAAAGACAAAGTGCATAAAATACACTAACATTAGCATTCGGCTCGCCGAGCACACACACACACCCTCAGATGCCCCAGTCACAGTGCAGGGCTGCGGGAAGGCACAGAGGGCCTGGGCCACTGGGTGTGGCCACGTGGGAATCCCCAGCGTCGCGGCCCTTCCTGCCCTTCCCTCTTCCATTCCACCATTTTGATGTTTCTGCTTAATTTTTATGCTCTTGAATTTCTGATAAATGGGAAAATACAGCACCTGTTTTTCTGGGTCTGCCTCTCTCTGACCAACGTGAGGTCTCTGAGGCTCAGCCATGCTGTTGCCACTTGTCTGCTCCTTCGTGTTGCTGAGTGGTGTCCCTGCACGGCCCTCCAGGTTACGATGAAGGTCTCGCGGGCGTCGCCTGGGGGGTCAGCAGTCCCTTCTGTCCAGCAGAATTCGAGGACCTGGTCCCCTAGGCTCTCAGTGCCCCCGGACGCTGGGCCTCTTTCCTTCTGAGGCCCAGACTCAGCTGTGCCTCACAGAACAGTCCTTTACGGACAGCCACGCCTCTCATCATCAAGGGCTCTTCAGACAGGAATGGAAATTAAGTTCGTTTCTTAAGAGTTTAAACTCCTGTTGCTACATGGACTCTTATTTATTCTCAAAAATCACTTTTAGTGCAGTGTTTACTGGGCTGAGGCCCATCAAGAAGTATGTGGGTCATAAGAGCAGAAACAAAAATAAAATAAAGGTCTTTTTTTTTATTTATACCTTGGGGAAGGTTTAAACATGGAATTCTGCAGGGGTAATGTAGCAGTGAAGGGAAACATAAACAGAGGTATTTGTGAGGAACAAAGTAAGGAAATCTGAATCGTCTAGACGTGGGTTTCATGACTCACAGCTTGGTTCCACCTGTCACTTGTAACAGAAAGTCCCCATTTCCCTATTGCCCCCTCCTATTTTGGGGTTACCCCATTTCTCAGTCTTCTTAGGCTCTCCACTGTAAAGCCTTCCAGAAACAAACCAAACGACAAATCACCCACACTGCCACCACCCGCCTCACAGGAGAGGGCCGCTGCAAAAAGGTGCCCTGTCGGGGGCACAGGAGGGGAGGAATCTGACTCTGTTCCCAGCGCAAGGGGCCCCTTTGGTAATTCACCCACCCGAAGAAGTGTCCTTCCTAAAGGCACAAGGGCCGCCTGCATCATGCCCATGACTGGGCCATCCATCCCTCTTGCCTCCCCTTCCAAGGATAAAAATCCACACCTGGAATCAATCCTCGGAAGAAGAAACAACATGCGTGTGTCTGCGTGTTACACATGCCTGATTATATGAAAGGCTTTCTAAGCAAGGAAAAAGCAAGCACACGACAGGTAAGACAGGGTTGAGAAAGATGTTCAAATGAACAATGTATTTAAAAATATTCCAGAAGAAAAGAAATTCCTGTTTAGGGGAACAAGTGTGCTTTCATCTATCTTCTCTGGTGAGGGGTTAGATGCAACTTTGCTTCCTCCTGCTGTGCTGCTCTGACTCTGTGCACCCCAGAAAAGCCACGCTCTTCCAATCCAGCCTTGTGGGGGCGCACCCACTGCCGGTGGGGTCCTCTGATTAGGCTGTTTCCATGGAGACGTGACACTGCCCATCCAAGGTGGGTCTTAATCCTTTCCTGAAACCCTTTATGAGAGAGACCTGAGAGCAGCTAAGAGAGAAAGAAAACGTCTCAGCAGAAGCCAGAGGGACCCACAGGAGCTGAGGGAGCCATTCTGAACCCAACCCAGGAGAGAAGGGCCAGCCGCCATCACCAGGCGCCCTCCCAGGTGACAGAGGAGCCCCGGACGCTAGCGGCCTCTCTCAAGTGGAGGGATCGTCTTTGTGATGCTTAATCTGGCCATTCTCATGGCCTTAGAAGTGTAAATTTGTAATCTAATAAATATTCTTTGTAAAAGTCAGTCCACTTCTGGTATATTGCATTCTGGAAGCTTTAGCAAACCGAAACACCTATCTTTTCAACAATGCAAATAAATTTAACCCAGAAGCAGCTTTCTTCCATAGAATCTTTACAACTTCCAGTCTGTTTTTGTAAATGAAACTGAATATTATCTTCTAGATGAGATGCCCTCAAGATTACTGTATTAGTTAGGGTTCTCCAGAGAAACAGAACCAACAGGGAACACTTGCAAATATAAAATTTATAAAAGTATCTCACGTGACCGCAAGAACGCAGAGTCCAAAATCCACAGGGCAGGCTGCGAAGCCGACGACCCCGATGGAGGGCCTGGAC
>PVIY010006787.1:25293-85776 GCA_004026745.1 Myrmecophaga tridactyla
GATTTAGCATCACTAATTGCAGAAGACACTCCCCTTTGGCTGATTACAAATGGAATCAGCTGTGGATGCAGCTGACGTGATCATGACCTAATCCTATGAAATGTCCTCATTGCAACAGACAGACCAGCGCTTGCCCAATCAGATAAACAGGTACCACAACTTGGCCAAGTTGACACGTGTCCCTAACCATGACAATTACACTCCCACGAGGCTGCCAAATGACTCATTTCATCCATGAACTATGGTCTGTTTAAGCTTTTGAACTATTTTCCAGAAAAATCAGCATTTACAAAGTACCAAAGGTTATGCCACCCTCAATGCAAAATACTAGACTATGTCAAAGTAACTGGTCAATTCACTGATTATTTTCTGAAAATTCAAGAAAAAATAAGTAAAAGCGGATGCCTGGGAATGTGGAAAAAGATTTTCAAAAAATTTCTTTTGCATTGTATTCATCTCATTGTACAACTCTTAATTATAATGCTTTCACCGTAATGCGTGAAAGTAGCTATTCTTTTTTCAGTAACAGAAAATACAACTTTGATGCCCAATAACAAGTATATGTGATTTTTATCATCCTTCTGTTCCCCATTCAATTCTACCAATTCTATTCTAAATAGGAAAAAATAGACAACACACAATGGAATTTTGAAAAGTCTGAAATGATAAAAGGTAAGGCTACTTAATGGCAGACCGTATTTTAACTGTTAAGCTTTTGCTTCTGGTTTATTGTTGTAATAAAACAAGATCATATAAAGCATTACTTTTTAATGCTGGAAAAACAGGAGCAAAATAAATCAGGCAAACAATATCTGTAATTTATTATTTCTTGCTTTCCAGACATTAAGCGATATAAAAAATTAAAAAGCTACTTTATATTCAACTGTTTCTGATTTCCCATGGAGACCACAAAAGGGAAAACATTTCCCCTCATTTTAACAATCAACTGCATTATGACTACATCTCTATCTATCAGAGTTATTAGAATAATTAAGCAAATATGCAGTAACCAGTAAAAAAGGACCACACTTGCTTTAACTTTCAGACTACGTTAGACAATGTCTGAAGGAGGGGATTCTAATTTGTTCAGCCACCTGCCTCAGTTCTTGGTTTTAGTTTTTTTTTAGTGTAAACCTAAACAAAACGCAGTGCAGACTTCTGCTGATTTCTATTTCTTCCTTGGAATGAAGAAGTGCAATGATGCTACTCCTCAACCGACTCAACAAATGAAAACCAAGCACCATTCCCCTAGAGAGAAAAAGCTCCAGAACATTCTCCCCTCAAATCAGGTCAGCACTGCTGGTGGCATGCTCTCCGCATGTCTCTCCTTGGAAGTGGACCTGGGGGGGTGGGGACAGGTGCGCTGTGCTGGGGACTGGCCTCCAGGGCCCACGGCCAGCCCATCAGCGTCCAGCCCGGTGGGTGGGATGAGGGGGAGGAGGTGCGGGGGCTCAGGGGTGCCCCAGGTGGCGAGGGTGGGGGCACAGCCCTGGCCATCCCACATCGCCCGCACCTCTGGGAACCAGGTGTGGGGCACAGGGAGAAGTGTCAGCTGGCACGTGCCTCACGTCCGCAAAGGACTGGCCAAAACAGGACTGCATCCAAGCAAGAGGCCTCTGCGGGGGCACTTGGCATATCGGGGCGGCAGCGGCTTCCCAGGAAGCGGGTGGGGGGCTCCCACAGAGGAGAGCCAAGTAGCTCCTGCCTGGGCTTTGGGGCTCTGCGCCCGGGGCTGGCCAGGCCCCCCGCCCTGCCAAGCTCTCCCAGCTGGACTGGTTCGTGGAAAGTAAAGCCCGTCCCGGCCAACGGGGCGGGGAAGGAGGAGGGCGAAGGTGGGCACAAGGGCGGGGGCACTGGCAGCTCAGGGGGGCCCTTCTTCATGGCACAGGACAGGCCCCCACGGGACATCTAACCACCGAAAGGAAATAAAAGCTGACATAGAATTTCTTAGGATGTAGAATGATGGGCAAATATTACAGGTGATAGTATAAATATTCTAAAATGGAAGAACACGCTTGTATTAAACTAAATGTGGATTAAAAATAGGATTGCATGTATTCTGTAGAACAAAATGTCATTTGATTTTGACATAAATGGGAAACAATAATTTAGATACACTATAGCAAGACTTCAAATGGCTTTACTTAGGTCCATTATCAATATGTTCAAAATCTTTAAAAATGAGGCTAAACATCTAACTGAAATGCTTAGGTACTTACACTGAGTAATAGCTACTTCAACACATTGACGCACACAGTAGGTTTTGAATAATTGTTAATTTATGCTGAGGTAACAACTGTGTAGCATAACTGAAATCTATGTTAATAAAAGATAAGGAAACCCCTTCCAGCTATTTCTATTACAAACAGCAGGCTGCAATTTTTCACCCTTCTTCCCTTGAGTAAAATATGAGTTTAGATGCTTATGAAAAGCATTTGCTATGAATTTCTGAAATCAGTAATGAGCACTTCTCAGTACAGTAAGAACCGAGGTGGGAGGGCACCCTGCCCCACTCTCCCGGAAGAGCTGCGGGTGAGGCCCCCCGGCTGAGAAACCGCAGCGAGTGGGAGGAAGGCAAGCCTAGTCAACGACAAGTCTAGTTAACGAGAAGCCTAGTCAACGAGAAGCCTAGTCAAGGACAAGCCTAGTTAAGGACAAGCCTAGACAACAAGAAGCCTAGTCAACGAGAAGCCTAGTCAACGAGAAGCCTAGTCAAGGACAAGCCTAGACAATGACAAGCCTAGTCAACAGAACCCTAGTCAACGAGAAGCCTAGTCAAGGACAAGCCTAGTCAAGGACAAGCCTACACAACGACAAGCCTAGTCAACGAGAAGCCTAGTCAATGAGAAGCCTAGTCAAGGACAAGCCTAGACAATGACAAGCCTAGTCAACGAGAAGCCTAGTCAATGAGAAGCCTAGTCAACGAGAAACCTAGACAATGACAAGCCTAGTCAACGACAAGCCTAGTCAACGACAAGCCTAGTCAAAGACAAGCCTAGCTAAAGACACACTCTCTATCTGGAACCAAATGTGCACTCACGTCTACGCGGCTGCACAGCAGCCCCTGCAGCTCAGGCCTCCTACTTCTCTTGCTCCCCAAATGATGCTGACAGATTTAAATATACCTAAGTGGATTTCCAATCCAATAATCTAAACTGTAGGGTTTTCCTATTTTAATTCAACTTTTGAGCTTGGCAGACCTCTCCATAATTAAAGGGGGGGAGTTAAGGTTTTTGGTTGTGGATAAGTTGTTACAATCATTTCTCAAAATACCTCACTAGGAGAAGCAGCCTGGAGCCCTGGTGAAGCTGCCACCTCTTGGGGCCCAGGGTGGGCAGCACCCGGCCACAGCCCACCAGCAGGTTCAGAGGGGGTGTTGCTGACCCTGGCCAGGCCAAAGAAAGAGGCCGAGATGGGGTGGGGGAAGGGGTAACGAA
The DNA here is from genome assembly GCA_004026745.1 of Myrmecophaga tridactyla. Taxonomy (NCBI): domain Eukaryota; kingdom Metazoa; phylum Chordata; class Mammalia; order Pilosa; family Myrmecophagidae; genus Myrmecophaga; species Myrmecophaga tridactyla. Next base: position 28,731 of record PVIY010006787.1, read on the forward strand.
TTGGCAGCAAGGATCAGCAAGGACGCTGAAGCTCCCATGCTGTCTCTTGGAATGTCTTCCTTATATAATCAGAATAAGCATGCTAATTTTTCCCCTATACGTTTTATGAGTTCACCTTCCAGGGAAAGCCAGCACTGCAGCTGTTTTGGTAAAAGACACATCTGTCTTGGTTTTTGACAGCCTGATCATGTCAGTGCTCTGTAGCAGCAACACGAAAATAAAGTGAAAATTGAAGTGATCTATTCCACTTCCTACGGGCGTATTTTCACCACAGCAGATCCAAAGGGATGCTTTGTTATCTCTGTCAGACCAAAGAAAGAGATCAAAGAAGAAACTATATGCCAAGAAGACCAAGAAATGTTTGTAACAAAGTAAATCAGACTAAAACTATCATATTTTTATAAGTGTTGGCAATATTGACAGATATTTAATAATTTCATCTTTCAAGAATAAATAGATAAATGTGGCTCTATAAATAAAATTGTACAGCTTGCCCACATGTTCTAATAGCTGCCAGCAAAACAGTCCTTTACAATAGGCTTACATGTTTTTACCTCTCACTGCCAAAGCGAAGTTACCTAAATCATTTTTCAGTTTGACAGTGTCGGCCGTAGGTAGATGACAAGCATATGACAAGCTCAGAACTCACTATCTTGTTAACAATCTCTCTGGTGTGAACACACAGCTTCTGTTGGAAATCTCACTTCGGCTTTTTCTTTTGCTGAGCAGGTACAACTTTAATGCTAGTACCAAAGTTATCCCAGTTCACTTGAAAATGTGAGTGACAAACTAAAATAAAATACAATTTTATTTTATTTTATTTATTTATTTATTTATTTATTTATAATTTGCATATGGGCAGGAGGCACCAGGGATCGAACTCCAGACCTCCAGCACGGCAGGTCGGAGCTCTGCCTGCTGAGCCACGGCAGCTGCCCTTTATTTTATTTTTGATGCTAAAACAAAATTTAAAAAATAGCAATAATAATAAGGGATGGAAATGCCAATATTTACTTAGGTCAAGACAAAGGAAGTGTGCTACTATCCACTAACAGGCTACAATTCGGCCAACTTTACGTGTTTTGGAGACATTGCTGAAAAGAAACTTTTTTTAAAAAGCAATAATTTCTTTTAACAAAATGATAATGAAACCCAAATTAATAGATCTTATTTGTTGGTATAACTGATGTTTTTTAATTAAACTGATAATTTTGGTATCGCATTAATGATTTTAGAGAAATAATTATTAAAATGAAGTTCTTCCAAGATACTTTATTTAATTACACTTTTGGGTAACAGTAATGAGGATCTATATAGTGCTTTATCATTTCCAAAGTATTTTCACGTATCTTTTCTATTTTTTTTACACGGGCAGGCACCGGGAATTGAACCCGGGTCCTCTGGCATGGCAGGCGAGCATTCCTGCCTGCTGAGCCACTGTGGCCCGCCCTTTTCACCTGTCTTTTCTCATGTGGCCCTCAAACACCATCCTATGAGTTAGGGACCATTTCTGTCACTATTCTATAGATAGAAAAACAAAGGGCCTTAAGGCTGGGTGACTTACTTAATGCCATTCAAGTAACACCAGGCGGGACAACGGCATCTGCTAGTCTGATTTTGGTCTCTCTGAAACTTCTTCCTGTCTCCCTTGCATCATAAAATTATACTCTGAGGCAGACAGGCTTGGATAATTTTTTGTATGATCCTAAGTGTGAAAACTTCTGAACCACTGGAGAGTGAATTCTTTTTTCCTCATTAAGGCAGAGTAGAAAGTCTGGCCGCGCTGGCTGGCCTGGTGAAGCCCACTAGCCGTGGCAATGCTGGCCCTGTCCCACCACACTCCCCCGAGAAGTGCTTAAAACAAGTATCAGTGAAATGCTTGATAAAGATTCCTAAAACCAGTTTAATCTTTCCCTCTAATTTTGGAAATTTTACTAAGCTGAAAGCTTTAATAAATTCAAGAGGCTAAACAAAACAGAAGGAAAAACCCTACTGTCTGAATCTGTGAAATGAAAATGCACATTAGAATTCCCTTAAATTTCAGGCATTGTTTTGGAGGCATGAAGAATGTCATCCCTAAAACGAGTAAGCTTTGTATCCATTTTGTTATTTTAAGATTCGTCGGAAACCCAGGCACTGCGGTCTCTGAGCCCAAGCTCTGGCGTCACCTCACTGGGGTCCCAAGAGGCTTGTGTTTTAGCTGTGATGGATGGAGAGGCCTGGGGAGACGCCCCCTGCCTGCACCTGCTCCCTGAACGTTCCGAGGTGCCCTGGGATGGGGAAAGGGACAGGAGATGGGGAGTGGGACGGTGCAGAGAGGTGGGGCGGGGGTGCAGATGAGGTGGGGCGGGGGTGCAGAGAGGTGTGGCGGAGGTGCAGATGAGATAACGTTAGGACTTTGGAGCTTGGGAGACGGGTACCTGGGCCCACTATACAATTCTCCCTATCTGTGCAGGGGAACAACAGGCTCCCCAGGTGACTCTCACCCACCTTCCTGCACGCGAGTGCCTCAGGCGAGCCACCTGGCACTGCTGCTGGGCAGGTGTGCTGATTCCGGAGGGCTGAGCTCTAACCCGTCCCCGGTGGCGCTGTTGCAGGCCTGGTTGCAGCCCTAACACCCACACCCTGAGTCTCTCAGACACTGTTCAGTTAGCAAAAATCCAATTAGTACCCAAGTGGATAAAAAGAATGTTCTTACGCTTAAAAACACTGCTCAAGAAATCACTTGTGCTCATGTATGAAAAAAAGTGTCTAGAAGACGACACATATCGAGACTTAGGGCGATCTAGAGCCCACGCACTACCGCGCAGCGCAGCGTTTGTGCATTTAGGGGCGTCCTGCACAGGCACTGCCGCCCACGCTGCTGCCCAGCAGGCTGTCAGGAGAAAGTTTATTACCAATTATTGCTTTACAAGTACAAGATAAGTTAAGCTGCCATAATTTTCTCAGCCAGAGATCCTAAGCTGTCAAAGAATGTCAATTTTTAATCTGACACAGAGAAGAAAATTATCTGTTATTCTGACCTCTAATTTCTTGACATTTTAATGCCATAATTGCCGTGGTTAGTGCCGCTTCACGGCTCCACCTGTCAAGGAAGAATGAACCCCATCTCTCAGGGGCTACTGCTAACTTAAAAGCTCAAAGGTGTACGCAGATTAGGGAACATTTTTCTTGATGTGGATATTCATATATTTCTCTTTTTAAGCCAGTGTTTAATTTAAGCATTAAAAAACCATCTTCCCTAGACTAGCTGGAGTTTAATATAAAGCTACATGATGACTATGGCCTTCTTTTGGTTTTATCTACTTGAAAGGCGGCAATCTTATCCTTTAAAACCACTAGGTTGAACATTATCAAATAAAAGGAATTTATTGAACGCAATAGAAGTTAACATTTTGTCATTACCAACATGGCGATATGAGACATCCAGGCATCCTGAGAGCCCATGAGGAAGAGAACAAGCCCCACTCGCTGATCACTCGAGTGGACGGCAGGTACAGGAGAAGGACTCCACAAATGCTGAATCAAAGAAAAAGAAAAGTCTCACGTAGGGCCAGCTGGCCCTCTTCCCTCCCACACTTGGCTCCCAGCAGGCCCAGGTCTGGGGGCGCTCATTGCCGGGAGGCAGGGCCCCCACTGGGTCCAGAGCCCCGGGTCCACTGAGGAGGGCTGCACACAACAGGTCCCTGGGCGAGGGGAAGGAGGAAGGAAAGAAAAGCGAAAGACCTTGCTAGAACTGTGGCTGGCAAAATGTGGGCTCTCTTTTAAAGGTAAGTAGGACTTTTCCCATCTGGCTTCCCAGGGTGGTACACCTTAGTGGGGAAGAAAGAAGAGGCAGAAAAGCCTCACAGAATAAAAAAAAAAAAAAATGCATGGGGGTAAGTGGTTAATTGAATTGCTGTAAGAAAAGAGGGTCCAGAAGCTGTAAAGTGTAAGGAAAATGGGGCACTGAGTGAGTGAGGGAATTTAGAAGCATCATAGGAACTGGGGAGAAATTTCTGTACAAAAACAAACAGGACAGATCAAGACCCCTGAGGAAGAAACAGAGGAAAGGAAGCTTTCTCATGGAGGTGAAACAAGTACACCAAAAGTGCAGCCTTAAAGACTGTACCACATATCCAGGGCAAGAATCAGAGAAAGAAGAGCTGGGAAGATCAAATCAGTTAAACATGGGCTACTCAGAGGTCTAGGGTGAGTTGGACGAAGTGTCAAAGAAGAGCCTCCACACAAAAGGATTCAACAGTAAAACCCCAGACAAGAGGGAGAACCTGACCTTCAGAGGTAACTCATCAAGCTGATCAGATGCTCAACATCCGCAAAAAATTACAAGCCATTCTAAGAAACAGGAAGATAGGTTTAGTCAAGTGAACACATTAAAACTTCAGAGGAGACACAGAACTTGGAACAACTAAGCAAGACATTTAAACAATCCATTCAAGGAGATCAAGGAGGAAATGTGCATAAAGAGATAAAGATATTAGGAAGACATGTGTGAGCATAAAGAAGAATTAGAAAGTATAAACACAAACACAGAAATTATGGGAATGAAAAGCCCAAAAGTAGGGATTAAAAACACACCAGAGGCATGCAATAGCAGATTAGAACAAGCAGAAAAAAGAATCAATGAATCTGAAGGACAACTGAAATTATGCAGTCAAAAGAACAGATAAAAGAAGAGAAAAACTAAGCAGCGTCTCAGGGAATTAAGTGAAAGCATGAAGGGTACAGCGTATGCGTCCTGGGCATCCCAGAGAAGCTGCTCGATTTGCTAAGACTGCTGCAATATACCAGAAATGGACTGGCTTTTTCAACAGGGATTTATTAAGTTATAGATTCATAGTTCTGAGGCCATGAAAATGTCCACATTAAGGCATCAAGAGAAAGATACCTTCTCAGAGGAAAGGCCACTGGCATCAGGGTTTCTCCGTCACACGGGAAGGCACATGGTGATGTCTGTGGGCTCATCTCTCCTGGTTCTGGTTTCAATAACTATCTCCAAAATGTCTCTGGGCATTTCTTCTTCAGCTTTTCTAAAGTTCTCTGGGCTCCCTTGGCTTTTACAATGTTTTATCCTCTCACAAAGGATTCTAGTAAAGGATAAAGGCCTACTTGATGGGACTGGGTCACATCTCAATTGAAATAGTCCAATACCCTCACACTTGGGAGAGCACACCTAGGAGAGCATACCTAAGAGAGCACACGCCCACATCTAGGAGAGTGCACACCCACACCTAGGAGCGTATATGCCCCACACCTAGGAGAGTACATGCCCACACCTAGGAGAGTGCACGCCCACACCTAGGAGCGTATATGCCCCACACCTAGGAGAGTACACGCCCACACCTAGGAGAGTGCACGCCCACACCTAGGAGCATATATGCCCCACACCTAGGAGAGTACACGCCCACACCTAGGAGAGTGCACGCCCACACCTAGGAGCATATATGCCCCACACCTAGGAGAGTACACACCCATACCTAGGAGAGTACACACCCACACCTAGGAGTGTATATGCCCCACACCTAGGAGAGTGCACGCCCACACCTAGGAGAGTGAACGCCCACACCTAGGGAGTACATGCCCACACCTAGGAGAGTGCACACCAATACCCAGGAGAGAGCATACCCACACCTAGGAGAGTGCACGTCCACACCTAGGAGAGTGCACACCCACAGCTAGGAGAGTAACACTCACCTAGGAGAGTGCACACCCACACCTAGGAGAGTGCATGCCCACACCAAGGAGAGTGCACACCCACAGCTAGGAGAGTGAACGCCCACACCTAGGAGAGTACACGCCCACACCTAGGAGAGTGCACGCCAACACCCAGGAAAATGCATACCCAAACCTAGGAGAGTACATGTCCACACCTAGGACAGTGCACACCCACACCTAGGAGAGTGCATGCCCACACCCAGGAGAGTGCATGCCCACACCCAGGAGAGTGCACACCCACAGCTAGGAGAGTGCACACCCACACCTAGGAGAGTACACGCCCACACCTAGGAGAGTGCACACCCACACCTAGAAGAGTGCACGCCAATACCCAGGAAAGTGCACACCCAAACCTAGGGGAGTACATGTCCACACCCAGGAGAGTGCACACCCGCACCCAGGAGAGTGCACGCCCACACCCGGGAAAGTATACGCCCACTCTAGGTTTCTTAGAGGTGAGCTATCAGGTTGGGAAGACGTATATATAACAATGATTTTGGAGTATATCTCATTGAACCTCAGTTTTGTGCTCAAATACATAATGACTGAAGGAGAGAGAGTCCCAAAACAAGGCATCCTGGTATTCAAAATCCCGTTTTACTCTATGGCCTCAGACACAGTCATGGAACACTCTTCAGATGGTCTTTATGCAGAGCAAGCAGCATGGAAATATTTTCCCATCCAAGAAAATATATTTAAAAAATTATACATGTTCACATAAAATATCACTAGGTATTTTTATATGACTAAAGTAACAATCAGTATATGCATGTGTAGAAAGTCTCAATTCTAATCCCATTTCTGTCTTTATTCTTAGACATGAAAACCGTGACTCTCTGTGCACTTCCAGCCGCCATGCACTTCCGTCACCCAGAAGATGCTTCAAATAATGGTACTTTGCCTAATGGGATTAACTTAGAATCTTCTTTATAAGGAAAAAACTTGATAGTGACTAATGATACAAATGTATAACAAAAATAATGCAGAATGAATAAAAACAAAAAATAAAATCTTCAGCAACAAAAACTATATGATATTTAAAAGTGAAAAGAACAATTCTGACCTATCCCAATTATTTTTTATCTGATTGGTTTAAAAAGGAGCATGGAGTTTGTATGGAGCTGGTGTAAGTGAGGGTGGGGTAAGGAGCAAAGGTGCAGTCAGGAGAATAATTAAGCTCAGAATTACCTCCTGCAGTGTAGCCTGGCAGAGTGTGCACACAACAGGGGAGGGCACTGTGAGTAGCACAATCCCTCGTTCCCATGGCATCTGGCTTCTCTCTCGGTCACTCATCCTGCCTCTCTCTCTGCTGCAGGCCCTGACTCCCTGCCTTGGCCGTCCACCCGGCACAGCGCCGTCCCTGAAAGCTGCCTGCCAGGCGTGCTGGGGCCCGGCTCCCACAGCCCACTGACCCGGCAGGACCCTCTTCCCTGCTTTGCCCGCAGCCCCATGGGTGTAAATTCTTCAAGCAGTGCTTCATTTCCCAAATCGACATGTTTTTCACCTCTAAAATTCAGAATAATAATAATAAAAAAAGCGTTCTGCTGCCTGGAAGTGCAGAACTGATGATGTGCGTTGCACAGAGCAGATGGTGGCTTCCTGGCGGAGGTATCAGAGGGACATGCTTCCCTGCAGCCACACTTACCTCACAGCTGTCGCATCTTCACTCTTTTCCCCCTACCTGAGAGTACTTTACGCAATGTGGAAGCTTTCAAATAATAGTTTATAAGAATATTTTCACTAAAAATACTTATACACATACATAGCATATAATTCCCAACTGTTAGCTGCAAACATTTCAGTGTGAGAACATCTGGGAATAAAATACTATTACCTCATCTATTTTACTGATGCATTTTTTGAGCACTCTGTCTAGAAGGTTGCAGTTTTGCTTTTATGTTTAAAAAATACAATGGCATATTATTTTAATATGAAATATTCATAATTAAATATTCAACTCGTTCTTGTTAATCAACATATAGTGTATTAAGCATTTTTTAAAGATTCTGAAGTAAAACAAATACAACAGGGATACTGAAGTGCATCCTATATGCCCACAATTCAAAATGGAACAACATATGCATCTCGTTATTTGCGTCTAATATGCAACATATTTACTTTTCCACATCTGTCAAGAACCTGAAGTTTTGTAAAAACTTATGTTGAAAGGAAATCTATACAGAAAGAGACAGAAAGTCAAGTTTGCATTTCAGAGATGAGAGAACCTTCTGGAATAAAATGCCCCCAACACGCACCTCCCTGAGCACGGGGTCGGCGACAGCGTCGAGGTTCACGGAGCCCTCGTAGGTCAAGTGGTGAAACACGTTCAGGGCACGCACCGCCTCTGGGCCTCGCTGTTTGTAGCCAAAAATAAGGTCAATCCACTGATGGAGTTGGCAAGAAACAAACTCACTTTCCAGGGCCTGAAATGGATCAAGAAAGAAATGAGAGACCATGCAAACTTGGTGAGTGCCGGAGCCCTCTCTCACTCTGAAACATCCTGTATAAATAAGGAGAACAAGCATTTTATGCTGTGTTTGAAGTCCATGCAAATCATCTGTTCCTGGAAATGGCAAAGTATTACCTCCAATACAGCACAGACCTAAATTAAAATTCTCTCTTTCTCTTGCTCTACTTTCTATTTGCTTCCTTAGGTTTACTATATGATTTTAATATTAAATGGATGTCTTACAAAAGCACATTCACGTTTAAAAGAAAAGTAATCTGAAATGCCTGTGTTAATACCATCCTACAATAATTTTCATTCCTAATTTTAAAAAATCAGTTTGAAATTAAATCATTTTGCTAGAGGTGTTGATACACATTAATTTTCCTGCCCAAAGTGCCCTGACACCACTAGGAGGCAATGGTCTCCCTGTGCCTGGAGGTGGTCTGCTCCTAGAGAGTTCTGGATTTCCAGGCACTTTCAGGGCCCACTGGCTACTGGGGAGCCACAGCTCAGGGTGGCACCCTCCCAGCCCACTCGGACTCCCCTGCTCCTGCCTTGGAGGCCACAGCAGGTCCCTGCAGGGCCCCCGGGCCCCTCCTCTGCGGCCCTCACTTCTCAGCCCTTCCTTCCTCACTGCTTGAAAGAAGACACTGGCTTAAACTACAGAACACAAAGCTGGAGATCTCGCGTCTTCAATTTCAACCAGGCGCAGCCATTTAAGACATTTCTCTCAGTTATAGCTGTAACTCAATATGCGGATGAAGTCATCCTGACTGCACGCCCGTGTTCCTAAGGCGTCGGAGCCAATTTGGAGCTCACTTAATTAATAGATGAATTCTTAAATTAGCACTCAGAAAATTGTATATCACTTTTTAAATATAGAAAATATTCTGAATAATACCTTTCACTTTTTCCTGACACAACATTTAACTAATAGTTTATCATCCTCTGTGCCAGCTTCCTTTTTAGTTTCCTCCTTTCAAAATTTTTGGCTAATATTTTATTTATACAAATTATTGTGGATCCTTTCTCACTTGGGAAGGTAAACAAATCAGATTTTATGAAATGATTGTGTTTTCTTACTAAAACCAAACATATTTTCTATACGTTACACCTCATTGATCTTGAAATAACAGTTTAAATAGAACACAGGAAATGGGATAAAAATGCAGAAGAGGCGTTGCTGGTTGATGATTGTTATGTCAACAATACCACGTGGTCAGTTAGTAGAAGCAATTCTGTCAATTCAGAAGAACTACACATTGAAGAAAAATATAGGCTAAATTCATTAATGCTTTCAGTGCCTGGTGCAATAAATGAAATGATGAAAAAAATGAATAAATGTTGGTTTATTATGAATAGCCACTGTCCAAGTCTATTTATGGGAATTCACAATATTGGTAAAATCAAATATATTATTTAAAGGAAGATTTTAACAATATCACCAGTTGAGCAAGACTCCACCAGACATACTGCAAAGATGAGACTGACTCAGTCGACTGAAACCATTATTAAATAAAACGCATACTGCAATCATGGCGGTGGCAGGGATTGTGGCTGTTCCCCAATATATTCCTTCCCTTCCATCTCTACCCCTGCTTCTGTCTCCTCTTCCACCGCAGGCACGCTTATGACGTGTCTAATGTCTGCCTTCTGCGTGTATGGTCCTCATGAAACTTTCCTCCTCCTCTGTCTGTATTTTTGCTGGATTAAAATGGCACAGGTGACAGATTTTACTGTTTTTCCATCTCTTCACTTGGCACTGCTCCTAAGGACGTACCATGTTGCGGCCGCGAGTGCCCGGGAGCGCGCGCCCCGATGGCTGGCGAGGCACACCCTTTGGGGGCATCTCAGGCCTGGTCCCGGGAGAGAACTACTGCCTCCCGCACCAGGCGGCCTGAGCCCCGTGCCCACCCTCCAGTCCCCCACAAGGGCTTCCTTAGCGTCCGACCCCTTGTTAGGACCCAGGTTCCCAGCACTGGGCAGTGGACCAGATACAAATAACCCTGTTGCTGTCACTGTAGCCCGCTGAGTACTAGCAAGTGTGACACCTTTTATGTACTCGTCGGCCCATGGGCTTTCCTTATTAATTAATAAATAATTAATTGTAGTTAAATAACTTTGTACCAATTTTGGTACATTTCTTGTTCATGCCCCTTGTCCATTTTTCTGTCAGGTTCCTGCCTTTACCTTGTTGATTTACAAGAGTTCTTTACATATTTTGGAGATTAGTTCCTTGCTGGTTCTAGGCTCTGTAAATTCCTTCTTCCAAGGCGTCTTATGTCTATTAACTTTGTCTATGTTGTTCTTAAGGTTACAAAAATATTTTGATCAATTAGCTTTATATTTATGGTTTTATTTACACATTTTTAATCCATCTAGAGTCTACTTTCATTCACACATGGTATTACGGAAGGACCTGGTATAATTTTTGCTTTTATAATGAGATAGTTTTTCCAATACCATCCATTAAACAAAGATCCTTTCTTCATCAATGTGTGGTGTCACCTTTAGTGTATAAATATGTGTATATATATATGGAACAAAGATATAGATAAAGGATTGCTATTATTTGCAGATAATACAATAATCAATCCAGAAAAACCAATACAATCAACAGTCAAACTATTAGAACCAGAGTTGGCACATTCTTCGCTGCTTTCTTTTTCTTCCCCATCCTTGTTTCATGCTTCCTTCCTTCAACCCTTGCAGTCTTCTTATCTACGTTTGGAATCAAGGTAGTCTCATGAAATAAGCTGGGGGCTTTCCATGTTTTCTGGAACAACTGGCATGAAAAATGAATTAATTATCTCTTAAAAATCTGGTTAAATTTACCTGTAAAGTAATATGGGCCTGGATTTTGGGGAAATGGGAAGATTTTACCATAAAAATTTCTTTAAGGCTTATATATCTCTATTTCTTCTAGTACCAATTTTGACATTTTAAATTTTTCTCAGTATTTATCCGTTTTATCCCAATTTTAAAACTTACTAGTTCACAGTTGTTCATAATAATCTTTACTTAAATCTAGAAAATATCTGGGATGTGTATAATTATTTATACTCTTCTATTCTACTAGAGAGGCAGCAGAATGAATCAATCAATAATTAATTGTAGTTAAATAACTCTGCACCAATTTTGGTAATAAAATAAAATGACAAAGAGGAACTTAAACAGATGAAGTCTTACAGATTTTGTTTTCCTAGTTACCATGCAGAAAGAAAAGAAAATCCAATTTAGAACATGTCAAAGCTAATCTGTTCTAAATCAAATGCATATCTAAGAATTGAATATTATATATCAAGTAATTAAAGTATATCAACCTATCTAAAGCTTAAGTGTGACATTGAGCTCCTTAACTAACATAAACAGTATTACGCTTGTCACTAAAACACAGTATCTGCTTATTCTCTTCTAAACAATTTCTTCAAGCACAAATCCACTCTGGACTCTGAAACAAGATTTTAGTACCAGTACAACTGGCAAACATAAAGAAACGCTGTTCCCCGAGAGTGTGGGCGGAGTCACGCAGCCTTCAGCTTCCTGTCCTGATCCTGCACTTCCATCTAAAGGCAGAAGCAATAGCGTTCAGCCAGGCAAACCAATTCCCCATCCACACCCCTGCCCAGGGGAGGCGGGAGGAGGGAAGTGAGGGTGATATTTAAATCAGAGAGGAAATCTTGTAGATGCATAGCATTTACCTAATTCTAATTTCCATTTTGTGCCAGGGGTATGAGAGGGGAGAGATTTCTTTCTCTAGCGCCCTTGGGATAGAGCTTCTTTTAGACATATGAAAGGAAACTAGGCTACTGGAATTAACTGTGAGGAGAGAATGCTTGTTCCTCCTGAATCCCTTATGCATGAATATCGAATCCTGCCTCCTCGTACAGACTACAGCAAGAATATTTCCCATCCCCTCTGGGGTTGCCTCAAAAACCTGCTTTTGGGAGCTGCATGCGTCCGAGCAGCCAGGAGCCATCCCACGCCATGCTTCCGTGGCGCCGCTGCCGCTTCCCCGCAGGATCAGGTGATGCTGCCGCTGTTACCCAGTGAAAGAGCCAGTTACTCAGCAGAAGGGCAGCGTGGCTGCAGTGCCCGGCCCCAGCGTCCTGGTCCTCTCAGCATCACCGACGACCTGGCTCTGTGGGCCCTGCCGTCTGCCCTGGCGGCCCCGCCTGTGAGGCCCGGAGTTGGGCGCGACCCCAGCTGGCAGCCGTGGAGCCCACGCGCTCCGGTGACCCCTGGCGCCCTGCTCGTGGCTGGCCCTCGATCAAATCTCACTGAGCGAACAGATGCCGGGCTTTAGGGGCACAGGGTCACCGGGTCGCCGAGCGCCCACGGGCCACGGCCACGGGCGACAGAGCGGGGACGTGAAGTCCCGCGCGTCACCTTGGCATCCTGAGCTGCACAAAGCACTTTTGACAATTCTCACCCTATTTTCACCAAATCCTTTCCGCGAGTTTTTTTTCTGTACAATAAATCCCAAACGTAAACTGTTCCATGTCACACAAGACCTTCTGCCTTAAAGCCTCAGAGGCCATGACGGCAGGAGCGAAGCCGCCCTCGGTGCCCGCGCAGCTGAAGGGCCTCCTCTAAAGCACGTCCGAGCAGGCAGACGAGGATCGATGAAGCCAGCAGAGGTCCACCTGCGGGCAGTGCCACCAGAGGTCCTTTCTGTCCTGCGCGAGCAGGTCCGGCTCTAACTGGTGCAGCGGAGGCCGAGTCCTGAGGCGCACACGGGCTCACTTGGAGCTTACTGGAGCAGCTACCACAAGTGCCTGCATCTCTCTTCCAGGCTTCCAAAGCTTCCACATTTGGGACTTCAGGATTTCAGGGAAATATGAGCCTTATCATTATATTTACAAAACATAAATCACTCTGATTACATATATTATTGCTCACACTAAAAAAAAAATAATAAGATGGAGCAAAAAAACCACCATTGTAAATCAAAGCACTGTTATAAGCAAAGGTGATGAAGTTGTAGACAAGTAAAGATTTCCACAAATGCACAAAACACCTTTTCAATTGCTCACTTGACAACCACTGCTCTCCCTTGGACATGTTATTTGTCCTCTTTGCCTTGACTTTCTTGAGGACAGCTCAGAGGGAGGCGGAGGGGCTGACACGGGGCCGTCACCATCTCTTGGGGATATGACACCTCTGTTAATACCGTAGGCTCATTACAAAGAGACCCTTCAAATGCCTGACAATAACCCCAGCCCAAGTTATAACTGTGCTAGGGCACATTTCCTCAGCCTGAACTAGACCTCACGTGAACTACCCAGCCACTATAAAGTTAGCTTTTAATGTTACAAAACAATAGCAAAATGGAAGTTGCATTTATAGAATTTATGGGAGATTCATTATAGTATCTAAGCTTTGTATATATTTCTCCTTATTCATTTTAGTATCTAAGTTTTGCATACATTTCTCTAATTTCCCCCCAATAAGTATTCCTTCAGCAAAAATGGAAAGATGCAGATAACCGGTTATATTTTCTAGTTTTAACACGGACGTCTGGCCCTATTTTGGCATGATATTGGCATAAAGTTGGAAAGAAGGTGTTGGGCCGGGGTGGGGAGGTGACCTGCTGGGCAGGAGTGGGGCCGAGGCGGCGGGCACAGCTCCAGCCTCCCACCTCGGGCCCTGCTGCCTGCGGGTGATGAAGTGAGACGGGGGCAGTTTGCAGAACTCTGCATAATGCCAGACCCTTAACAGACCGTCACTTTCCACGCGATGCCAGACCCTTAACAGACCGTCACTTTCCACGCGATGCCAGACCCTTAACAGACCGTCACTTTCCACGCGATGCCAGACCCTTAACAGACCGTCACTTTCCACGCGATGCCAGACCCTTAACAGACCGTCACTTTCCACGCGATAACAGGAACCTGCTTCCAGACAGAGGAAGACCCTAGTAGCCTTGTTCCTTTCATTTCTTCACGAGCACGGCTTGGACACGACTTCTCATAATGAAAATGCACTCTTCATTTATGAAGATGTTTATGAAGTTTTCAGAAATGCACAAGTATATGCAGTTCTCATAGTTTAGTCAGAGGTTAAACTTAACTCTTTTGAACATGTGAGAGCAGAGCCTTGAGGAACAGTGAACGGCCTTGCCCTACCATGCGGAATCCTTACAGGTGCTACCCACCTGCTTGGAGAACACGTATTTACGGGGACACCAAAGACTGAGACTTATTTTAAAGAAGCGCTGCTCTCGGCGTGGCGAGTCTGCTTGGCAGCACTGCAGCTGCTAGGGAAAGCAGACAGAGAGTAAGATGTCTCAGAAACACAAGTCAGCTCTTGTCATGAATTGGTCATGTTAGCACCAGGAGTCAATTATTTCTTGCATTTCATTTATGTGCCATACAAGCACTCTGAGGAATTATACATAAGAAAGAATAATTTATTCATTACAAATTTTCATTCATTAATTTCTTTTCCTTTTAAAGTATAGGGGAAACACTATTTTAGAATTTAAGTTTGCTTGGCAGTATCTTAGCCATTCCTCAAGTGGTGCCTTCCTGAAAATAACCTGCTAATTCTCTTGTTAAAAGCCACATGATGTGAGGACATTTGGTGGAAATCAAGTATTTCTCTGGAAAAGAGAATTTAATAAATCTGTATGGTGCTGAGACTGACGTGAGGCCGAGGGCCGGTGGGCTGCAAGTCCAGGTGATGGCCGGAGTCTGGAGTCACCGAGGAGCAGGCACAGGGGCCACGATGACAGACGACACCCCAAGGGTCTGTGATAACCGAGCGTTTGGGACACACTTGCAGCAGAAAGAACAGTATTCTAATCCGATTTTGTTCTCAGATCCGTCTATAAAGCCATACTCGATGCAAACACAGATGAAGGTTTAGGTGCACAGTGGATCTTCGGGAGGCCACGCTGAGGTTCTGCCCTCGTGCCAGGCATGAAAAGGCAGAGACGGCACTTGGGCCCAGACCTTGGGTCTATCTTATTCTAGTAATGGTCCACTCCAGCTCTCAGTCCTGTCACTCCAAAGGGTAGAATGTAAACTGATGTCATTCCTGCCATCCTCTTACACCTGCTGGGCAGCGGGAGCTGGGACTTCCCCAGCTCTCCACGAGGTGACATTTCCGTGGCAGAAACAGGGCCACCTGGAGAGTCAGCGCTGCTGGGCTGCTGGGGGCTGGGCCTATTCCCACCAACCTCTTTCTTTTCTTCTGCTGACCCGAAGGTGCTGGCTTCTAGCTGGAAGGCCTGCTTGCTTCTCTTCTCTTTTCCTTCCCCTCTTTCCCTGCCCATAACTCCTCTTACCACCACAAACTCTCTTCTTGAGACAGCAGACAAGAACAACACACCACTGGTAAGGAGGTAAGACCTGGGAAGTTCCTCTACCTCCCCAGACTTCAAGATTATCCTGAGGTGGTAAGAATAAGGCGCCAGAAGCTCTCAGTACAGCAGCTGGCATAGCTGGCACAGAATAAGCACTCAACAGATGGTACGAGTGCTGGCACAATCAATGCCATCATTTCATCCTGGACAGCCTCATCATCAAGAACTCAAGACTCTTAATGGGGTTTGGGGCAAAGCGACCAGGAGTTGGGGAGCCATCCTGACTGGCAGCAGTTGTCAGCAGTACATCTTGGAAAGAGGAAACTGGAGAAAAACCACATTCAGCTACAGCATGGAGGTAAGAAGGGTGTTCTGTGGCCACCCAGCTGTCGTAGGTAAAGAGGTGCAAAATGGGTGCTGTCTGCAGTAGAATCCCACTTCCTAAGGGCAGCATTCTGTGAAGCTCGTGTTTCAGTACACAGCTCCCAAGTCTGGAATTAATCAGACCATGGTCAGCTAGAGAAGATTATAAGCAACAAATTCTCATTAATATGGCAGAGGACAATTACAGGGAAAGTGGAGTGGCAGCAAGAGTGTGAAGGGCTGACAATCTGAGGAAGAATATAGGAATAATGACAGGCACAGCATACTGCCACTCCACAGAAAGACAATGGATACTCATGATGAACTTGATTTTTAAAGGGAAGAATTAGGTTTCACAGTCTTTGTTTAGGAGGACAGGAAACCATGTTGTAATAAGTGTTTGAAAGAGAAACACAACAATGCTTTAAAGAAGTCCCCACTTATCTAGAAAGTCCGTTTATGTGGATTGCAGTGGTGGCCACACACGGGACAAGGGGTGCTGCGGCCAGGACTGGGTGGCCCTGTGTGCCCAGCTCGCACCCACACTGATCTAGCTGAAGGGCTCTCATCCCTGAGAGTGGCTGGCTGGCTGGGTATGAAGCATGACCGCCTTTCCTTTTTCCAACTACGTTTATCAGTAGTAATAAAACGACAAATTCTGGAGATAAATGAACTTCTTTCACCAATGAAGACAACAAAGGTTGTGTGCATAATGAGTCACTACTGAACTGTCTCAATAAGAATGTATCTAGGCAGGATTTAGCATCCAAAAGCACATGAAGATGCTGCCCATCAGCAGTCACCAGGGACATGCCAACCAAGACTCCAATGAGACACCACCTCATGCCCACCAGGGAGATAAACCAAGACCCCAATGAGACACCACCTCATGCCCACCAGGGAGATGCCAACCAAGACCCCAATGAGACACCACCTCATGCCCACCAGGGACATGCCAACCATGACCCCAATGAGACACCACCTCATGCCCACCAGGGAGATAAAACCAAGATCCCAATGAGACACCAACTCACGCCCACCAGGATGCTACAATGAAGACAACAAACAACAGGCAATGAAAGCATTGGCGAGGAGGAAGAGAAACCCTCATACGTTGCTAGTCTGAATGTAAAATGGTACATACGCTTTGGAAAACACATTGGCAGTTTCTTAAAAAGTTAAACATAAATTCACCACATAACCCACCAATTCCACTCCTACGTATCTATCCAAGAGAAATGAATATCTATGTCCACTCAAAAACTGGTACCTCAGCGTTCCTAGCAGCATTATTCACAGCAGCTGAATAGTGGAAACAATCAAGGCCCTCAGCTGGGGACCGGCCATGCCAGGGGCTAATGTGTCCACCTGACGTGGCACCACTGGGCAAGAGAAGGACGCCGCACCGACAGGTACAGGCACCAGCAGGGCAGGCCTCCAAAAGACTGTGCTAAGTGAAAGGGTACAGATCCAAAGCTCTCGGTTCTATTTATATGAAATATTCAGGTTAGGGAGACCTAGAGAGAGAAAGTAACATGCGTTCTCCTGGGTCTGGGGAGGCGGGTATGGAGGGGACAGTAAACAGGCAGGGCTTCTTCTGGAGCCAAGGAGAGTGCCTGACATTGGGAGGGCGGTGATGGTCACACAACCCTGCAAACTCACTATTTACACTGCGCATTTAAAACGAGTGAATTTTATGGCACATAAGCTATGCCTCAACAAAGCTGTTAGAAATGCGTAAGCATCCTCTACCTGGCAGCAAGAAAATGATTCTGCACCCACAGCCTGAAAGCACTGCGGCCTGAGGCCCTGGTTTCCTGGGCAGCCAGAGAAGGGAGTTCTGTGTGGGAGTTCTTGAGGGACAAATGGCTGGGCACTTTTTTAAGCACTTTATGTGTATAGCCTCTGATTTTCTGTAAAATCAGTTTATTGAGGAATAATTCATATAAAGTATCATTTACCCTTTGTAGTGTACAATTGCATCAATTTTGGCAAACACACACAGCCATGTAACGCACACGATCAAGCACAGTTTCATGGACCTGAAAACTCCCAGGACTCTCTGTGGTCCCCCCCTTGCGACCCCAGCCCCTGGCAAGCACGCGTCTGTTTTTGTATCTATATATTTGCCATTCCTATGGTGTCTGTCATATAAATGGACTCACACAGTATTTATCTTTGGGAACTGATCCATGGAAAGTACTTTGTTCCCTTTCATTGTTAACTAGTTGCAGCCATGTACCACGGTTTATCATTCACCAGCTGAAAGACATTTTGGGCAGTTTCCAATTTTTGGCGCTAACGAATAAAGCTGTAAATTCCCATTTTGCTTGGGTTACCGTCTAGACCTGGGTGGCAGGGTTATGTGGTCAGTGCGTTTAACTTTACAGGAAACCATCCTTCCACCGCTAGGGTCGGTGGGTTCTGGCTGCTCTTCACCCTCACCAGCACTCAGAGCGCCAGTTCTGTTCAGTCTTGTGGTGGCCATTCTAACGCGTGGTGCTGTCCCACTGCGCTCTCACTGCGCCCTTTCCTGATGATAATGACACTGAGCATCTTCTCAAGTGCTCTTTTGGTATCCACAGATTTTTTTTTTGAAGTGTCTGTTTAGATCTTTTGTCCCCACTTTAAAAAATTAGGTTTTCTTATTATTGATTTTTTAGTTCTTGATATATTCTAGATGCAAGACTTCTAACAGATGTGTTTTGCAAATATTTTCTCACAGTCTATAATAACCTGTCTTTTCATTTTCTTACCAGTGTCTTTCAAACCATAGAAGTTTTGAAAAAGCCCAAGTTATCAATATTTTCTTGATGTTATATCTAAGACATCTTTGCCCTCCTGAGGTCACAAAGATTTTCTCCTATTTTTCCTTTAGAGGTTTTGTAGTTTTAGGTTTTACATTTAGGTCTGTGATCAATTTTGAGTTAATATATATATTTTTTTAAATTTGCATATGGGCAGGAGGCACCAGGGATCGAACTCCAGACCTCCAGCATGGCAGGTCGGAGCTCTGCCTGCTGAGCCACGGCAGGCGCCCAATTTTGAGTTAATATTTGTATGTGGTATGAGACTAGGACTGAGGTCCTTTTTTGGGGGGCATATAAATTTTCAATTGTTCTATGATCATTGGTTGAAAAGTCAATTCCTTTTTAAAACCTGATTTGCCACGTGTCTCTTGATCAAGTAAATCCACAGCAGTCGGTGAGCAGAGCAGAGGAGCCGAGAGGGCAGAGCGAGGTGTGGGGCCAGAGGTGATTGGGTGAGCACTGTGGGGCCCCCGGCCCTTGGTTTTCTCTGCTAGGGCACCTCTGGCCCAGGATATGGAGGTGCCCTCAGAAAGGACGTCACAGAGGGCCTTGGGCTGCAACTTTAGCTCTTTCACAGAGCAGTATCCCTGGCCAGCAGTCCCGATTTCCAGGCAGCCTTCTGCTCAGAAGTAACTGAGTACTAGTAACCCTACATCATTATCCTCGGTCTCACCGAAGTCTGCTCTTGGAAACGCAACTAAGGGTGGTTGCTGAGAAACGTGCAGGGGCAAAGGGGCATCCAACCCAGCCATGCTGCCTGCCTCTCCCATGGCTTCTCTCCAATACAAGAAGGCTCTCCTGAACATGCTTCCAGGAGAAATCCTGGGTCGAGAACTGCCTCCGAACATGCAAAAGCCAAGTGTCCTATGCTTTCCACAATATAATTAGCTAATTTCATCATCCACATAAATGAGAAAAGATGGAATAGATGGTATATGTGAAAAGCGTTTCTTCTAATTTTTTTTTTTAACCTAAGAACTTTTCCTATGTCTTCCCTCCCCTTAAGACTGTCTTATCATCTTTTTAGTCTTTTATTAAGAATTCACATCCTTTCCCTCTTTAGGGACTGGGAACCATGGAAAGCAGTTTGCTCCTCTTAGGATCATGGCCTCGTCCTGACATAGGAAATTGCTATCCAGCTGGCTTTTCTGCATATTCAAAGTCTAAGAAAAGGTCATATAAAATGTCCTAGCTGTGAGATCAGTTTTTGGCTAAACATGAGCAAATCAAGAAATGTGAAATGTCCAGCAGATGGAAAAAGATAGACCTATCGCTATTTTCATTTTCTGCAAGGCTAAAATTAGTGAACTTGCAGTATTTATACAATGCTCTGTGCTAACGGCATCCATGAAGTAAAGAAACAAACAAACAAAAAAAGGAAATAAATGAAATCTTAATTGACAATCTCAAACCTAACCTACAGCTCCAGTAATCTCAGGGGATTTAACGAAGAAGAGACAGCATCAGAGGCAGTGCTCTCCTGGAAGGAGTATGACTTATCAGATTTTAAAAAATTCCTGCTCTTGAGTCTCGACTCAGCCATTTACCAGCTCCAGTACCCTGGGTAATTTATGGAACATTTCTGACCTGCATATTTCTCGTCTGTAAAATGGAGGAAATGTGAATGTTGAGGAAAATAAGCTTCCAGTCTGACACACACGTGCTCCGTTGACCATCGGGCAGCTTGGCAGGCAGCGAGGGCTCCTGCGCCAGCTCCTCTGCCTGCCTGGTGAAGCGTGCACTCAGCTCTGCCAGTCTGGACCTCGCCAGACCATATGGCGGTGGCATGAAGCTGACCTGCCCCACAGGATTCATCCCTCCGTTCACTCCCTCAGCAAAGGCTCTCAGACCAGCTGCTGGGTGCCGGGCACGGTTCTCGGCACCGGGAGACAACAGGACGGCGTGGCTGAGAATCAGCTGTGTGGTGGGTTTGTGGAGGCTGAGTGTGTAGACCTGGGTACCCTACAATCCAGCCCATGATCATGGGGCTCCAATTCAAAAAAATGAGCACAGATTTTAGGAATTACTGAAGTAGAAGGATTTAAGAAATAATCTACTTTTCAGGGAGATCATATGCACTAAGACCAAACATCTGAAAGTGTCAAAATAGAGACTGAGGAGAGAGAGAAATCATACATAAAATATCTGCAGTACACGATATTACCTGCAAAGTGGTGAGACAGGATGGCAGATTATGTGTACGTACTTGCAACCACGGTAAAGTGTATTAAAAGTGCAATATCTCTCAGAGACAGAAGATAGAACATGAATAGGAAAGCTTGTGATTGACAGTGAAGTCCCCTAAAAAAGGCACACAAAATTGAGGGAAGAGTGAGAACCACATATCACATGATTTGTACATAAAATGTCCAGGGCTAGAGGAAACAGGGAGATGGGCAGGACAGAGTTGAGTGGGATGCTAAGGCTACAGGGTTTCTCTTTGGGGAGATGAAAATGTTCCAAGATTGACGGTGGTGAAGGTTGCACAATTCTGGGAATACACTAAAAATATTCAATCGTACATATTAATGGGTGGATTATACCACAAATAAATTATATCTCAATAAAGTTGTTACTTAAAAAAAAAGAAGCTTAAGGGGTATGTCAAATCCATTGCAACATGTGGACCCAATTTGAATTCTGATTCGAACAAACTGTAAAAACAAACTGAAACATGCTATGAGAGAGTTGGGAAAAATTGGGAGCAGGGGAACACTGCTAAAAATACATTTTGGATCACTGGCTTTATTAAAATAGTTCCTAATTGACCAAGAAAACCAGCACACTGGAGAGGTTGTTTTGTAAAGTGGTTCGTGTCCACGTGGCACAACCGTGCTGACACCAAAATCTCCTTAAATTTGGATAAAAACAGGAAAATCTATAAAATTCTCACACACAAATGGTCTACTTCTGAGTCTATATGGATACATGCAGACAATTGTCACACAGATTAGAAGCAATGGCTTGCCCCAGCTAAGAATGCCTACTAGCTAGGTGCTCTCTTCTAGGCAAGTGTATCCTTTCTTTTTCATTCGGTTTTTAACAGAGCAGGGATCCTCGGGACCCTGTGTGCCAGCACACAGCCCCACGTTACTCTCTCGATGGCTGCCTGGTGCTCCATGGGGCAGACTTTCCCAGCTTGCGTGACTGTTTTTCTCCTAGGTGGAGGGCGAGGTGTGTGCACAATGAAAGGCAAGCTCTTTCTGCAAACTACGGCTGCCGAGTCCCACGCCCGGAGGCACACACCCTCCCGAAACCCCCGGACGTCAGATACAGTTCTTCGCTCCTTACCAGCCATCGATACCATGACAGCCATGTGCGCGGCACCACCTGGGCCCATCTTCTCTCTTACAGAAACGAGAGTGTTCCATCTGGGGTACATGACAGCTTAAAATTTCCGACATACACACTTGTTCTGAATATACTTTTTTTTTTCCTGCTCTGAGTATTTTAATTAAAAAAAAAAAGAGTGCAGATTTAACCAGTAGACAAAAATCAGGGCTGGGCATTTATCTTAGGCATTTAAGAACATGTCCTATTAAGTCAATGGAAGCTCCTCAGCTTGCCCTCCCCTGTGGGGCAAACATAACGGAATGACCCTCCTTCCTTAGGCCTCGTGAGGGAACAGCACTCCACAGCCATGAAGGCTGCTTTCAAAAGACAGCAGAGGAAATGCTCTCTATTTTTCTCTCCTTAAATTTTTAACCCTGTGTTTGTAGATGTAAAATGGCAATTTGAGATCGGTTAAGAAACAAACTATAGACTATTTTAACTTCCTGATGACTGCTAAATACAAAACAAGCTCTTTCTTACCATCCTGTTGATCCGAACGAAGTCTTCAGGCTTTTTTGCCCAGGGGGGAAGATGGATGTCATTGACCACCACTTCATCTTCCCTGACGCCAAGATTGTACCCATTGCTGTTGACAAACATCTCGGGTAGGTAGTAGAACTCTGGGATTAGCTCCTGCCAGGAGTAACAATGAAGCATATTAAATGTAAATTATAAAACCAGTCAAAGACATCAAACAATCCCCTATTAAAAACTGATACCTGAAGCAATTCTAGTCTTCATTAACTTCCTTCATGGAAGTTACACATGCTGTTCCATGTGTGACAAGGGACAACACTTTTTTCTTGAACAATTCACTTGACAGTTTATGTTTATAATACATGGGATTTAAAAAGCTTACTCATTTTCAATCTTATCCTTGCACAAATTAAGAGAAATGGGTATATGAACTAACAATAGTTCACAATAGCACTGGTAAACAATGATGTAAAGCTCTATGAAAAATTTTTTGCTGCTCAAAAACCTCTGAATATTATTAATGAAATGTCCAAATTAAAAAAAATTATTGTCAGTGTTTATTAAAAATCATCTAATATCTTCTACTTTTTTCTTTTTTCTAAATTAGCAATTATAATACATGATTTTATAAAGATACTCAAGGTTTACTTATGATGGCTAAATACATAATTTTTAGTATGTACCACTAAACACAATGAAGAGAAGATATGTAACATATAATCAGTTTTAAATATTTTAACACATGCTACCTAAATGGAGAATTCTTAATAAATTGGATGCAAAGACAACTTGTGTTACTCATTGTAAGTCACAGACAATTGGGAGTCCAGGAAAAGTTGCAATTGATGCACAGTGCCTTAGAAAATTTATGTTATGTTAGAATAAATCTGAAATTGCAATGAGCTGATTTTAAGATTAAATTAAATATTTTAATTTAATGTTTTTTTTTAAGAAACTGGGAGAAAAAGAAAATTTTTTAAAAAGTGCAGTTTTCATGCATACCTTCTCAACTTTTCTCAACTATCTAGATGAGGATAAATTTACTAAATTATGCTGTGAAGAGCACAAGGGCATTTATTTGTGTGAAATGATCAGCGCTGATGGGGCAGTATCTGAAATTCGAATCTCACTCTGGCCTTCTCTAGGGATGCAGAGGAAACATTAGAACCAACAGACACTCAGGTCTTCAAATAGATCTGATCCTTCACATTCCAAGAAAATCAATCCCCAAACTTTCTTTTTATAGGGTCTCCCACTAAAACCAACCTGCACCTGCCATAAGACCAGTGGGATCTATCCTTGTGACACTCTGTGGGAAACTGCCAGTATCTATTCTTATCAACAAGATAACAGGCAGCAAGGTTTATTTTCTCCAGCACTGGGAGAACGGACTCATGTAGCCGAATTTTCTGGATAAATGGAGCTTAGTTTTTAAAGATTTAGAGTTTTTTCTCCTATTTAAACCATTTGAATGGAAATCTTTCTAAAATTCATTGCATACTTCCTAGATATTAATTTATTTACATAGGAAAGATTTTGAGAGGGAAGTGTGTGGCTCATATTAACAATAAGCTAAGACATCGAAGGTACAATGAACTAAGGGAAGGAGGATTAAATTGAAATTACTATAAATTAATGTAAATATTCAATGATATGAAGGTAAAATGGGAAACTGAGAAGGGGCTGCAGGAAAACCTGTGAGGTAAACAGATAGGCATTCTTGTGGATGATGGGCCTGGCTGATGGATAAGGTGGGTACTAAAGGCTGCAGCCGTGTCCTATCAGCAGTGGTCAGGACACGCTTGGTCCAGCGTGCACCAGGCCGCGACCGAAGCAGCTTGGTGAACGTGTGTGGTCACTGATTAGGAGAAGGCGCTAAGCATCGCAGTTGCTTTCCTGTCTGTCCCCAACCAGAAATGCAGAGTTACCATCTCATCATCTCAGTGTATTAAAGTGAAGCATACTTGTGATCTTACGCTGTTTTGGGAGAAAAGGGCAGAGAGCGAGAAAAACACTGCTATTTGCACACATGTGATACCGACTAGCAACACCATCCCCCGAGGGTCTGAAGCAGGAGAGGAAGGTGAACTCGTGCAGTGGCTTGGCATGGAGGGTGATTTCTATGCCATGCCGCGTCTGTCACCAGTTATTTGTGTTCACGTTCCATCTCTAAAACTAGGCTACCTGAACTTCTTGAGGACAGAGAGGCACATGTACCCATATGGGTATAGTGACATAGATCTATTTACTTAAGCAGCCCAAAAAGTTTTAGTTTACCTTCAACTATCTTGGGGCTATGTAATGTATTTCACATATGCTCTTTCCCATTCTTTTCTGTGGTGGAGCATCATATAAACTACGTGGTTATTATCAGCCTACTTATCACCATGACATGATCTCACTGCATGCCATTAGATTAGAGTCACAAAGGCACAGGAAACATAGGGTTTCATAACAACAGTTTAGGCAAAAGCAAATGGTGGAGCCTTACTTTGAGAGGTCTGTATTTTGTTGAATCCCTCATAGCTTCTGGTGCTTTACTCTGCATGCAGTAGCTGCTCCCCAAACATTAAACTACTGAAGATATTATATAAAGTTCCTAGAAACCTTCTGGGGGATGTGTGGATGGTGACAGGAGTGCTGGAGATGGGGAAGGGCCAAGGTCTTTCATTCAATGAAGAAAAAGGATGAACCCAGAAATGAAATGTGGACCTTTGGAGGGGAAACTTTTGAAGTTAAAAAAAATGTTACCTTGCTTATTCTGATTACATTCAAGAAATTCAAAAACGTAAAAGAGCTTGGTTGAAAAGTAGAAAAAGTTGGTCTTAAAGCCGCCAGCGGGATCTGACCCCAACTGCAGAAGAGTTCCTACAAGCAAGACCCACTGGATCAGAAGCAGTCCCGCCTCAGCCGGGTCCGCCTGAGACCTACTAGGAACGGGGTGGGGGGCGCCCAGGGAGGCATCCGGGGGGCCAGTCAGGTGGGGGCCTGGGGGGCACAGAGCCTTCAGGATGGCCATGTGGTAAGGACGTTTTCTCTGGCCATCTGGTCAACCAGAACGCTAGGTTAACTGTGGAACTTACTGTTTGAAGGGACAAAGCAACTTCCCGTGGCCCCTGACTGTGGGAGCAGGCGCGAGGCAGCAGTGTGGCAGACTTTGCAGGCCCCGCAGGCCTTATAGCACCAGGGCGGTCAGTGGCCAAGACTGTCTGAGTCCTGAAGTTGCTGAGTGAGGACAGCAGGGGCTTCTGAAGGAGAAGGAAGAGGCAGCAGACCGCAGAATGTCTACGCGGCTGCAGCAGCTGAGTGCAGGCAAATGCTCTTCTCACTGTTTTTAAATCTTGCTTCCAGAAGCGATTTTTATTTGAAGTTACTATGTCAATACAGGACATTATTATATACTTTACATGCACATTTATATCATTTAAAAGATTTTCATTTTAAAGATTAAGAACCTAATGAATAAGAGTTTATTTCTGACATTTAACTGGTTTATGTACAAGAAGTCCACAATGACAGTATCTTGCTCCAAGACAAGGAATTGGCTTAAATGAGATTTCCGGTCATTCAACCTTAAAATAACATTTATTTATTTTTATCTTACTATTTTTAGCACTGTTCTGTTTCATATATATACATATAAAAATATATATAAATATATATTTTCTTACTTAACCTTCACATACCTTCATGAGGGAGGTTCTCTTACGAGTCCCATTTTATAGACAAAGACACCAAGGCAACAAGCGGGTCACCTGCTAAAGGCTACACTGTGAATAGGTGGCAGAGCCAGGGCCCAAACCCAGACCCTTTAATTCCCTGGCCTCTGCTCTCACATTCCCTACTCAGCCTTTCACAGTGGGGCCATGTCATTCTATGTGAATTCACTGTGTTTCATGTTTCTGTAAAGCAACTATTACTGGGTTATTGCTTGTGTGCCCTACTGTAAGGAAACCCCACAGCAGCGAGGGTTTGGCAAACCACTCATGCGTTAAGAATAGTATATGTGCATCATACGTAACACATCTTCGTGGGATAAATAAATGATTCAGTCATGGCTATATGTTCATCCTATCTTGAACTTCAGGCATGAAAGAGTGATAAATACGAAGGCCGTGGTTTTCAAATGGGGTGTGTAAAGCAGAGGTCCGTCAGGGTTACCAGCTGAAGGCACGGGAGAAGACTTCTTCTACAAGGAAAGTGCTACTTCACGTGCCTGGGAGACAGATCAGAGTTTAAATTTGCACTTCTGCTAGACTGGGCAAATTTCTTAACCTTTAAAAAAATTTATTTCATCTGCAAAATGGTGATGATAGGAATTAACTCACAGGGTAGGTGTGAGGATTAAATGAAGTGGTGGGTGTGAAACAATGCATTTCACTACTTTACGTAAATAAAACACTTTAGTAAGCAATTCCATTCTATCAGTTTAATCAGGCACCTTTTTTTTCTTGTTTTAAACTTTTTTAGATTGCAGATCAAAAATATCACTGCCAAGGTGATACAATATCAAAGTGTACCCTGTAATTCCGTAAAAAAAAAGTTCTGTCATTTTGGATGTTTGCATCTGAATCAGGACCTGCATTAGATGGCTCTGATGATTCAAGTGCTTTTATGAAGCACATGGACTAACTTGTGTGTTCCCAGACTAGTCAGATATAGTTTTATAAGTTATTCTTATTTCATATTTAGTCTATGCCTAAATATGCAATCTGAATGAACTGAATGGCATAAATAAAACTGGGCATTTGTAATTGTTTAAATCAGTGGCTTGTGGTAGAGTTTTCCCACAGATGGTCACAACGACCTGTCCCTTTCCACGTGCCCTCTGCCAATTCCACTTCAACTCTCCTCCCATCGTAAGAAGCAGCTGTCCCCTTCCTGCTGCATACGGGCCGGGCCAGCTCCTCTTGACAACCGGAACGCGATGGACATGAAACTGCAGGGCCCCCAGGTCCACCTTCCGGGCCGTGCCCCCCATGCCCCTCACATGCCAGTGGCCACAGGGAGCAGGGCACCACGGGCTGGACGGTCTGTGTGGTGGGACGCGCCCAGGCAGCCTCAGCTGTTCCACCACCTCTGAGTCCCAGCGCATACGGCACAGGCCAACCCGGGTTCTCCAGTCAGCCGAGCTGTCCAAGTTGCCACCCTGTGGCCCAGAAATGACCTTAACTCCAACTGCAGAATTGTGAACACACGAATGGGTGCTGCTGTTTTCAGCCACCAAGTTTGGGTGACTGGTTCCATGGTAACAGGCATCTGATAGAGAAATATATACCTGGAAGGGGAGGCTGCAGCAATAAAAACAGACTATATGGCACCAGCCTGGGCACCAGGCAGAAGGCGGAGGTGGAGGGTGGCTCAGAGGTGGGTGGTAGAGGTTGGAAGACTAGGAAGGAAGTTGCTACTGGAGAAAAGCAAGCTGTAATGAGGGAAAGATAATGAGATAGTCTCCTGCAATCATTTTGAAAGATAGAAAAGTTTTCCAGTTAATTTGTGGTTCTGGCTAAGGAGATTTCCAGGCAGAGTGCTAAGAGTGACCATTGGTTTCTCCTACTATTTGGATGAATAAGATACTGTAAGAGGAAGATGAGGTAAGGAAGAAACTGTTCACTTGGGAAGACACATAAGGGCCTAGGACAACCCCTCCAGACACAAAAATTCTCAGAGTAAAGAAATGGGTTCAGGGCAAGGATCAAATCCAAGGCACTGCGAATAAAATGTGGCCACAGGTGAAGCTCAAATCAAGAGCACAGCTCTAAAACTCCTTATAAGAGCTCAAAGACAGTGGCTTATAGAGCCTCTCAGCTTCATCAAAGGGTACTGGAAACAGCATCCTAACTCACAGAAACCTGTCTCATGGAGCCAGAGATCTGATCATTAGACAGGCCATGAAGTTTTAAAGGAGTTGCACCAACTTGGACAAAAGAGGTCTTGGCCTCCAACTCTCTGTGATCGGGAAGCTCTTGCCCTCAAGCATTGGCTCTTTCAATGGAAAAGAAAGGGTGACTCAGAGGGCCAGGCCCAGATCCCAGAGGATGCAAGCAGTGCATTAGGGAGCTGTGCCCAGACAGTGTGGCTGGGTCCTGGTCAAAGGATATTTCCTGTCCCCAGAGTTCATGAACCTGTTAGCATGTGTCTGGTTGGATTTCAGAATTGCAGTGTACCTTTCACATTCTCCCCTTTTAGAACAGAAGTGTCTCCAAAGACAGCCACAATACTCTTCCAGCCATGTTTCTTTGAACATCAGAATGAGGGTCCATTTCTCCTTTCCTTTAATGGGTTGGCCCTGGGACTTGTTTTGACCAGTAGAAGGGTGCAAAGTGATACTAGTTACTTCTGGGTCTAGGCCTTAAGTGGACTTGCAGCTTCCATTTTTTTGTCCTCTCAGATGCAGGCATCATGAAAAAGTGTGGCAGTCTTGGTGAAAAGGCCATGTAATGAGAGAGAGGACCAGCCAGGCACCAACTGATCCAGCCACCGAGCTAAGGCAGCAGACATGAGAGGATCATCTTGATTACCCAGCCCCACGTGGGCCAACCCAGCTGTGATGGATCCAATTGTGTCCCCCAAAATATATCAACCTCTGGTCCTGTGAATGTGAACTATTTTGCAAAGAGGGTCTTTAAAAATAACTAAGATGAGACCCAGCTCTGCAAATAAACTCACTACCCTTCTCCATATGTGGGGTATAACGTCCAGGGGTATATGTCTCCCTGGCAATGTGAGACATGACTCCTAGGGATGGGCCTGGCCCTGGCATCATGAGATTTACCATGCCTTCTTAACCTAAAGGAGCAAGAAAAATGAAACAAAATAAAGTCTCAATGGTTGAGAGATTTCAAAATAGAGTTGAGAGGTCATTCTGGAAACTATTCTTATGCAAGCTTCAGCCAGATATTGCAAATTGCCACAGTATGCCAAGCTCCAACCAACAGTGTTCCTGAAAACCCTATGGAATGCCCTGGGCTCTGAGACTCTATTAATGTATTACATAGTGAGCTTATTTTTTTAGAAACTTAAAGCCTCCAGATTGTTCCCATGCAGATAAGCCCTGGATCCCAGAGGTCCCAGTCTCTCCAGGAACATCAACCAGGTTTTTCCTTTACCCATGAGGTTGACACCCCTTTCCAGTATGAAGTTTATGCTGGTTTGAAAGGATTTATGTACTCTAGAAATGTCATGTTTTAATCCTAATCCCATTTTGTAAAGATAGCTGTTTCTTCGAATCCCTATTCAGTAGTGTATGTTGAAAACTTTAATTAGATTATCCCAATGGAGATGTGACTCAATCTAGTGTGGGTATTAAAGTTGACTAGGTGGAGATGTGTCTCTAATCATTCCAGGTGGATCTTGATTACTATACTGGAATCCTTTAAAAGAAGAAGCATTTTTGGAAAAGTCTTGAGATTCTGAGAGAGTAGAGAATGACAACAGAATGACATGGCCATGAGAAGCAGGGAGACCCTTTTGAGAATGAGAATGCCGCAGAACCACGAAGCAGAGAGCACACCAGCCAGCGACTTCTGGAGATGAAGAATGAAAATGCTTCCCAGGGAGCTTCATGAAACAAGAAGCCAGAAGAGGAAGCAGGCAGATTTTGCCATGTGTCCTTCCAGCTGAGACTTCACTGGCTGTCTTGAACCAAGGTATCTTGCCCTGGATGCCTTAGATTGGACATTTTTATAGACTTGTTTTATTTTATGATTTATTTTTTTTTTTTGGCATGGGCTGACTCCAGGAATTGAACTGGGGTTTCCAGCATGGCAGGTGAGAATTCTGCCACTGAGCAACTGGTGCATTGTCCCAGACTTGTTTTAATTGGGGCATTGTCTTGGCCTTAGAACTGTAAACTAGCAATTTATTAAATTCTCTTTTTTAAAGCCATTCTGTCTCTGGTATATTGTATTCCAGCAGCTAGCAAACTAGAACAAAGTTATTATAGTCATTGCCAAGATATGCCTGAAGGTTGAGAGAATGATCAAATGAGAGCGAGGAGGGTTAACTGAGAAATTAGGATTTACAAATGGTTATGACTACTGACTCATTATTTACATATTTCTTTATAGTTTCTAGTATATTAGAATAACCAGAAGGAAATACCTGAAATTGTTGAACTGTAATTCAGTAGCCTTGATTCTTGATAATGATTTCATAACTATATTGCTTTTATTATGTGACTGTGTGATTACAAAAACCTTGTGACTAATGCTCCTTTCATCCAAGCTATGGATAGATGAATAATAAAATAAAGATATATATGAAAGAAAAATAGGATGGTAATACGGGAGAAAAATACCCCTACATAAACTACGGACAATACAGTACACTTTTTTTTAATCCCCACCCCCCCCACTCCATGTTTGAAAAGTTACCTTTATAATACTAAACTTGCACCTACATTTGTGTCTATTTATGGACCCTTTATACTGTTCCATTGAGCCAAATGTACATTTCTTTCTGAGTACCACCCTGTTTTCTTTATTGTGGCCTTATAATAAGTTTTAATGCCTGGTAGTGCGAGTTTCCACATTTCTTCTTTTAAATAGGTTTGCGGCTGTCCTTGCACAGTTATGAACTTAAAAACCATTTTGCCAAGTTCTCGAATCTCCTGCTGGATTTTTTTTTTTATGCTCTCAAGGTAAATTTTATTTTACTCAATCAAAGAAGCCTTGTTTGTAAGTAACCTGTCCCAACATCTTCAGTTTTGTTGGTGATCAGAAATCCTGATCTCACTAGAGACAGGGGGACAAATGTGGCCGGGTTGGGTAAGACTTCCATGTGATAGGAGGTCTGTTCTGCAATGGGAAGTTTTCTGAGGAAGGCTTCTAATCTCCTGCTGGATTTTGATTGGTATTTAATTAAATATACTAATTCATTTGGGGAATACTGATAATTTCACATTATTGAATCTTCCTACCCTGGAAAACGACATGTCCAAGACTCTTTTGTTGCACAACCCCAGGGCCACTGCTCACACTGAAGTTGTGAAGTATTCAGCCTGTGTGGCTCTAGGAAGAGGCCACAGATACATCTTCCTGTGTATCCACGGCATCTTTACATCCCTCAGTAAAGCATTATAACATTTTTCATGTTGATCCTATACATTTCCCGTTACATTAATTTTAGGATCACACATAGTTTTGCATACATAATTTTGATCCGGCTCTTTTCGCCCTCTGGAATTTTCCATCCATGTTATCCCTAGTATGTAGAGAGTGACTGGTTTATGTATTTTTATTTTATAAGTGACACCTTTACCGAATATTCTCATTTATTCTAGCATAGTTTTTCAGTTGATGCTTTTGGGTTTTCAAGCTAGAAAATCATATCATCTATAAATAACATCTTTGGTTTCCTCTTTCTACTGTTTCTGCCCTTTGTGTAAGATCAATAAGCTTCCTCTGTTAAATGAGAGTGATGAGAATTAGCTCTCAAATCTTGTTTCTGACCACAATGGGGATATGGCTGATGTTTCACTTTGAGTCCAATGCTGGCTATAGGTAGGAGATAGATAGGCATTTCAGTCAAGGAAATATCTTTTGATTACAATTTTACTAAGAGTATTTAAAATCAGAAATAGAAGTGGAATTGTGTTAAGTATTCTTTGCTGCAATTTCAAGATAATCATATGGTATTTCTCATCTGATCTATTATTATAATGAATCATTATATTAAGTATATAATACTTAATAGTATTGAACCATTCTTGCATTCTTGAAGTAAGCCTTATTTGGCAGGGTATATTATTATTTTAATAGACTGCTGTATTTTATTTGCTATTGCTTTATTTAGGATTTAAAGAAAATCTATATGCAAGCACATTGTTTTGTGATGTCTCTTGTCAGGCTTGGGAATCAACACGTTGGGTTTGTGTAAGGAGTTGGGAAGATTCCCATATTTGTCTTCGTCTAGAGCTACTTAAATGCATGGGACTCAGTCGTTTCTTGACGGTTGAGAAAAATTTGCTCATAAACGTGTGAGCTCTTAGCCTTATTTGATAGTGATTCTTCAGTAACCTTGATTTTTCATATATGGCTCTTTTCTCTTTCTTCAGTTAATTTGAACAATTCATAATTTTTTCATAAATTATCAATTTCTCCCAATTCTCAAGATATTTAGCATGGAGACATATATAATATCCTCCTATAATTACAAAATCTCATCAGTATTTTTGGTTTGTTACCCTTCTCAATTTTAATGTCATATTTTCTGTGTTTTCTCTTTTTACCTGGATTAAATTGTCCTCAACTATGTCTAATTTATTGGACTTCCCTACGAAACTTCTCTTGCTTTTATTAATTATTCTATTGGATTCTTGTTATTGAATGTATTCATTTCATTTTAATCTGTATTGTCATTTAATCTTTATTTATTTATTCTTCTTATATTCAGAGGTTAATTTTATTTCCTCCCTTAACTTCTTAGGCTAATTTTTATTGTTTCTTCTTAAAATATTCTATTAAATTTTCTCCAAGGACAACAGTGGCCCTATAAATTTTGTTAATAGATGGTGTCCTTCTTTGTCTCTTATGATGTCTTTACATTTGAAGTCTATTTTGTCTGATATTAGTATAGTTACTCCCACTTTCTTTCTTTTGGTTACAACTTGCGTGGAACATCTCTTTCATCCTTTCACTTTCAATCTATTTGTATCCTTATGTCTAAGATGAGCCTCTTGTAAGCAGCACATAGCTGGATTATATTTCTTAATCCATTCTGCCAATCTGTATCTTTTAATCGGTAAATTTTGTCAGTTAACATTCAAAGCTTTTACTGAAAAGGCATTTTTTTTATTTCACTATCTTATCCTTTGGATTTTGTCAGAACTATATTCTCTTTTCCCTTTTTCTCTTTTTATCTTTTAAGTTACCCTTGGTGCTCTTCAATTCTGTGCCTTCCTCCAGATGTTCCTCTCCTGTTTTTTTTTTTTTCAACTGGCAGAACTCCCTTTAGTTTTTCTAGTAGGGCCGGTCTCCTGTTGACAAATTCTTTCAGGACATGTTCGTCTGTGAAAATTTTATTCTCTTCCTCAGTTTTGAAGGATAATTTGGCTGGGTACAGAATTCTTGGCTGGGAGTCTTTCTCTTTCAGGATCTTAAATATATCATACCACTGCCTTCTTGCCTCCAGGGTGCTAGTTGAGTAGTCTGAAATCAGTCTTATGTAGTTTCTCTTGTACGTAGTAGATTGTTTTTCTCTTGCTGCTTTCAGGATTTTCTGCTTCTCTTCAACATTTGACAGACTGATTAGTATGTGTCTTGGGGAAGGCCCATTTGGATTTATTCTATTTGGAGTTCATTCAGCTTCTTTGACTTGTATCCCAATGAGGGTTGGGAAATTTTCCCTCATTATATCCTCAACTACTCTTCCTAGCCCTTTACTCTCCTTCAGGGACACCAATGATTCTTATATTTGTGTGCTTTGTTTTGCTTATCATTTCCCTGAGATTCAATTAAAATTTTTCCATCTTTTTTGCCAATTACTGTTTTGAGTGTTTGAAATCAATTGTTCTGTCCTCTAGTTTGCTTATTCTTTCTTCTGCCTCTGCTGTTAAGTGACTTGAGTATATTTTTCACTTGGTCTACAGCATCTTTCATCTCTGATATCTGCTATTTTTCTATTTATTCTTTCAAATTCCTCTTCATGCTCTTCTAGTGTCTTCTTGATGTCCTTTACGTCATTAATTATCCCATTTATTTTATTTAGTAGAGTTATATGAATATCTTTGATCAGTTGTTCCAACATCTGTGTCTCCTCTGCTGTTTTGAATTGGTCATTAGGCAGGGTTATATCTGTCTGCATTGTGATCTGCTTAGTGATCTGCTGTCTTCATGGCACGTAAATATCTTGAT
The DNA here is from genome assembly GCA_004026745.1 of Myrmecophaga tridactyla. Classification (NCBI taxonomy): domain Eukaryota; kingdom Metazoa; phylum Chordata; class Mammalia; order Pilosa; family Myrmecophagidae; genus Myrmecophaga; species Myrmecophaga tridactyla. The sequence continues at coordinate 63,042 of PVIY010006787.1, forward strand.
TGGTTTGCTTTGGGATTTGATTTCCTTCAGGAGTCTAAAGACTTGTATTTGCAGGATGGATGTGGAGCAAGGTGTGGGGTGTGGAGTTGGGCATAAGTGCAGTAATGAGTTGATGCCAAGAAGTCAGTGCATGAAAGTGTGGGCGCCTCACGGCGGGGAGCAATATAGTAGTATTTTAGTAATTGTTCACCAATTAAAACAAATGCAACTACTGTTAAAAAAATTATTTAAAAAAGTGCTATCATCAATTGTAACAAATGTTCTACACTAATGTAAGTTGTGCTGGTGGGGTGTGTATGGAGTCCTGTATTGTATGCATAATCGTTCTGTAAACACACAATGTCTCTAATAAAAAAAAAGGTTTTTAATAATAAAAAAAAAAGTTGAGGCCAAACTGGGTTAGGGTGGGCTCTAATCCAGCATGGCTGATAAGGTGGAGACTGAGCGAAGCCACGGCCCACCGGCAGCCCCAGGGTCCGCAGCCTTCAGAGGAAGCGTGGCCCTGCCGATGCCTACCTTGCCCTTCCAGCCTCTAGCCCTCGGAGACCACGGGCTCCTGCTCTTGCTGCTGCCCTGTGCGCTGCCCTGAGTCCCAGCTGGCACCAGGTGGGTAAGACACACAGCCCAGGGGTGGCACTGCCAGGAAAGAAATGGCTGTGCTTTCTAAGTCACTGCATCGTGAGAGGGAGTGTTACAGGCAATGAATGACCAAGGTATAACTCAACTAGTCAATCACTTCAGAATAGCCCATGGAGCTGGAGGGGTTACACAGTCCCACAGAGGAAGGAAGGTGGGGGAGCAGCTGTGTCAGGTTCCTAGAGAAGTCCCACAAACCGGGGGCTAAAAACAACAGGAGCTTGTTCACTCACAGTTCTTGAGGCCACAAGCCCCACGTCGAAGTGCTGGGAGGTCTGTGCCTTCCTAGCGGAGAAGGGGTTCCCTGCCTTTTCCTGGCCTGCCCCTGGCTCGTGGCTGCATCACTCCACCTCTGCCTCTGTTGCCACATGGCTTCTCTATGTCTTCGCACGACCTCCTAAGGGGGACGCCAACCAGTGGATGGATGGTCCGTCCTAATCCAGCATTCCCTCATCTTAACTAATATATCTGCAAGGAGCCTACTTCCAGATAAGGTTACATTCTCTGTTCTGGGTGGACAGGAATTAAGGTGGGGGAGGGGAGGGAGGGCAGGGCACCAGTCAGCCTAGGGCTTCATTCAGTGGATAAAACACTGGAAATGCCTGGGCCGGCCAACTCAGACAAACCACGTAATAGCCGTGAGCCTCCTTTCTAAAACAGGGATAACGACAATAACCCCATGATTCTGTTCTGAGGATTCCATCTAATAACTGATGTAAAAGCCTGTCTGAAAACTATTAAACACTATTCCAATGAATGGATATTTGAATTGGCTAAGATGGGAAATTTTAGGTTTGCATGTATGTTAACCAGAATAAAAATTACAAACAAACATAGAGCTATATAACACAAAGAACGAACCCTAATATAAACTATGGATTACAGTTAATGGCATAATTCTATTATTCTTTCATCAGTTGCAACAAGGGCACCACACTAATGCACAGTTAATAACAGGGAAACCGTGTTGGGAGTGGGTGGTGTACGGGAACTCTGTCCCTGCTCCATGACTTTTCTATAAACCTTCTCTAGTAATAACAGAAAGGAACAGAGGCTACTGTTATAATCGGTAAGGGTGCTCCTACCGAGCCACACTGGGCTGCAGATTGCCTACTTAAGAAAACTGCTGCTCTGCTCACCCCCGTCTAGCTCATAGATTTCTGTTAACCAGACTCTTTACAAGGAAAGAGTACAAGTAGATTAAAATCTCTTAAGTGAAAAACAGTACAGAAAGACAACAAATATTATTAAAGGAATGGCACAATGAAAATTGTATCAGGCATTTTGTGTCTGTAAATGTGATCTCTCACTTATTTTAACAGCTATACTAAAACCCCATGGCACAGTTAATAGCATTATATGTGTTCCATCTACAATAACAAAATACCCACAAACACAACTTCTAATTTACAAGCTCATGACAAGTTCAAGCTGCTGAGACATTGGACTTGAAAGTATGTCTTAGAATAATAGGCCATTATCAACACCATCATAACTGTACACCTATTGCCTCATAGCTGACATTTCAGTTTAATATATTTTGCTGAGAGAGTATATAATTTTATGGCTTCGTAGTGAAATCAAATCCAACCCAGACGTTTTCACTTTTCTAAAATAATTCACTGCAAGGCTTTAAAGCTGCCATCTCTTTTCTTTCACTCTTTTCCAAAAGATTGATCCCCTGGCATGTGTTAATTCCACACACGCTCATAATGGGTCAGTGAGTTGGTAGTGAGAACCTCCATTAACTGTATTAATTTACACTATGTCACCCTAATGACATTTTTGTCAGGGTTGCCTTTTCTAATATCTATATAGCTGTTCAAAAAGTAATATAACAACTTTTGGTGGCATTAAGGAAAATTAATGGAGGAGCTTAAGTTGAATATCATTGTTACCAAGACTGTGCTAGAGAAGAGAAATAAAAAAATTAAAAAACGAGATGGTGTGAGGAGACCTTCCTCCTGGAGCATCCTTCCTTCTGTGCGCAGCCTGGGCCCCTCCTATGGAGAGGTGGGTACCCCAAAGAGGCAGCCTCAGCCCTTCCACTCTATGTTACTGCTTCCATATGTGGCTATCTGGTCAACCTAGAAGATAATGCAGGAAAATTTTTCCTCTCCCGAAATGGAAGTATATTTTCTTAGAAACATGGCAAATGCTATATTTCAAAGGCTTAGGGATAAGAAATAAAAAGGCTTAGCTTTTAATACACTTAGGAAAACTATTATTACTATTAAAATATTGTTTTCTGCCAAACCAGAAACGTTTTAGGAAATCATTTTAGGATAAAATATATTGTACACTTGAAGTACATTCAAACAATAAATTTAAGTATATTAAAACAGAAAATTTTCAAGTTACCACCAGAATAGCAAACAAAACAAAACAAAACAAAATCATATCTTCTCTCTAATATCTCTGTCATGAGGACCCCAAATTCAGATACTAAAAAGGGAGGCTGATTCATTTGGAGACAGGCACACAGAAAAGTCCCCAAAACACAACTGAAACATAACAAAATTGTGACTAGAAAAATCATACTTGCAGAGCAGCTTTCTTAAATTTCAAAGACCTTTTCTAAACCATAAGAAAAAGAAACACACCCAACTGAAAAAGGGGCAAATGATTGTCACTTTACAGATCAACAAAAATGTATATGAAAAAATGATCAGTTTCAATCATAATCAAAGAAAGGCAAACCCAAACTAGGAGACTCCCTTTCTGACTTACCAGATTGGGAAAAGTTAAAGTGTTCATTCTCACAGCGACGGTGAGGGCCTGGGGAAGGCACCCCCGTCTCGGGCTGCTGCGGGGGACTTTGTAATTTCCAGAGCCCCTGAGCCAGCAGCAGGAATCTCCCTTATGCACACACAGAGGTTAGGGTCCCAGTGCCACGGTGTTCACCGCAGCCTTGGGTTTACAAATACAAACTGGGATGGGAAATAAAATACTACCCACCAACAGGGGATTTTGTAAGTAAATTATTGCATATATGTACGCAGCGGGCAGCCTTTAAAAATAAAAGACCGGGTCTGTATGGAAATACATTCAAGATATTTTATCCCATGATACGCAGAGCTCAGGGGGGGTGAGGGGAGCACTGAAAATGAGAGCCCCCTGTACGATGCCAGGCTGAATGAGCTTATAGACTAATGACGTCTTGCTTAAAAAATAAAAATAAAAATGTACTTATTTGTTTTTGGTACAGCTGCTCAAGGACAAAAAATAAAAATCCTCCCAAGTTAGCGAGAGCCACAATGACATTGTCCTCACTGATCCAAGTCCAGAAGCCAAAGTATCACAGTTAGTGACAGCATGTTTGGGAAGATTCTGGAAAGTTTCTGAAAATGTCAGGGAAACTGCTGCACTTTTGAGGGGCAAAGGGTGAGTGGGCTATTAGTCTTCAGAAACTGAAATGCAGCTTGCCTGGCCTCTAGGGGGTAGGACAGTTGGTGGGCAAAGGCATGCGAAATTCCCAGAATGGAGAGGAAAGCTGAAAGCTGCAGCCACAGATGCAAGGCAGAGGGACTCAGCTCTGTGTGTGTGGGCAGGTGACAGGCCTTCGAATGTTCTTTTTGTGAAGATGTCAAACGACAGTGAAGAGGCATTTTCACTTAGAATAGTTTGATGCATTGTGGATGTAGCTCTGAATTAAGATATAAATAAGAAGCTTCAAATTACAGATTTAATTGCCATACCAAATATTTATTAAGTGTTTGTAAACACTGTGCTAATTCTAGATACTACTGATCAGCATAAGTCTAAGGACTCTACACTTTCTCTGTTATTTCTCAAAGTGTCATTAAATGAGAAGTGGGTTCCCTTCCTAATGTCACTGGAAGCAAATCCAGTGGAACTAAAATATCCAACTTTATGGATATTTTAGTCTAATTTCTCAGTAAAGTTATAAGACTATTATTTTAAAAAATGTGGCCTTCAGAATTTAATAGGCTAAGAATGCATGTTAAATTCTCTTACTTTCTTCCAAATGTGAATAAGTTGTATGTAAATTAATACTGATTTATGTAAACTTTGATGGCAATGAATCAAACACAGTTATGCCACAAACTGCTTGGATTCATTGATTTTGTTTTCTGTTTGGAAAAGAACCAAACAAAAATTCATCCACTGTTCTTATAATTCAGTAGGAGGACTGTAACTGCCTTTAAAAAATGTTTTGCGATAGATAAGCATAAATAGGTAGATAATTATTTCAATTTTAATTCACTGCTTTGAGTTGGATTAAGTAAGCCCCAAACAGAATGATACTGTAACATTTTTTAAATTCAACGGTACGATGGACAGTGATGGGAAAAACATGTTGCCTTGAAGGAAAAGCACTGAAAAGAGGAAACACATGGATACCTGTGCACTGTCCTAGTAATATATCCTTACTATTAGGAAAAAATGAGAAAACTGGGAGGACTAATGTAGTTTTACTGTTTTGAATACAAATTTTTTTTTTTAACAAGAGCTTGTAAATGAGTAACACACCTTTCTAGTAGCAATGGTTAAGTAGCTGCAACCGTGAAATCGGGTGTGCACTGGTCCAATGTCGTGTGTGTGGCTGGACTGCCTCCCAGGCACTCTAGCAAAAGCGAAGGCTCTAAGAAAAGCCAGCTGTTTAAATGGGTCTTGTCGTTAATGCTTTATTAATCGCCCCAGGCTATGCAAACCCAAAGCCCAGTGAGCTATAACAATATGACACTTTAAGGTCAAATCCAATTCCTGCTGTGTTTTATGGAATGAGCCAAATATTGAGTTAACAGCAGGAAAGGCAATTTATTGGCTTTTCTCTCCATCTTCTGATTATTTGATCTAAATTAGATAGGAATTTTTTGAAATAACTAAAACACCCAGAGTAATATAAAACAATCCTGAGTCATTTGCTGTGATCCTCAAAATGACCTGCTGTGTTTTTTTTTTTAGGTTAGTGTGCCCTACAGTTAAAAAAATGGTGGGACAAAGCTGCAATGTTGAATGTTTTATATTTAGCTTGAACACTTGGGTAAAAAAATCAAAATTGAAACATATTTTGAACTTGAGTAATGTGAGAAAATCAAAGTGTCTACCTTCACGTCAGAAGTATCCCTCTGACTGGTCCTCCAGGACCGTGCGACCGACGAGAAGGTTCGGTCTGGGTGGTCGAACTTCCCATCATTTGCGTTGAGGAAGAAGGTTGTGAACGGCTCCTGTGCACAAGACAGAAGCAGGCGGCTGAGGACCCAGAAGGCTCCATGGGGGGGGGTGTGTGTGGTTGGGGAGGGGGTGCGGTAGGGGTGCGGGGCGCGGCTGGGGGTGCCCATCCACCTCCCGCCATGTCCTTCTGCCTGCACAGTAAGGGGTTTAAGATTCTTGGTTTTACGACAAATGATTTTGTTCTCTGTGAATTCACAACTCAAACTTTCTTTCCAGTAGCTAAGGCCACGGCCAGGACTGCAGGCGTAGGACACTCCCTCGCACGCGCCGGGGCCACGTGGGGCCTGATGGCCTTTCTCAGCATGGTCGGGTGGGTTTGCCACGAGGCCGAGGGCTGGGACGTGCCCACCCCTTCAGCCTTCTCTCTCCCCGGCCCCTTCCTCATGTTCTTGGACCCCCACTCCTTGTCCTCTGTGCGTGATATTCCCGCGGCTGGGAACAAACGTCTCCTTCCCCTCACACCTCACCTGGCTAAGCCCCAAACTGTTCAGGCCGAGCCAAGATGTCGCTTTCTCCTGGGAGACCTTCCCTCGCCCCCCCCCCCCAGGCTCCCCACATGCTCACACAGCACCCCGCTCTCTCGAACCCAGCACCCAGCACCCTGCTCACGGGCAAGGCCACATCTAGCTGATTTCCCATTTCACCCCTAGACTGAGAGCAGCTCTTGGTACACAATGAATGTCCGTTGAATGAACACACAAAATTCTAAATGAGACGACATCAACTCTCAGGATTCTTTTAGAATTCTGTGGCTGTCACGTCAGGGTGGCACAGAGCCTGCCGCCCACCACGTGCCCATCTACCATGGGACTGCGGCTGACCTCCTCCCAGGGTCACGGTACCCTCAGTTTTAAAAGGATTAAATGGCATTCAACCTCAATGATTTCTTGGTTAGGGACAAGCAAAGCAAAGACAAACACATACCTTCTCTTCACACTTCAATTTCTCTCTCTATTCTAAAATGAACCATGTGCAACCCCTAGGTTCAATAATGCCAAGAAATCTGCAGGACACTAGTTTTTTCTTTAATATGTAATCTCTGTTAATCTATTTTTATATTCATAAAGCATTAATTTGCCCTTTAATTTTCCTTTCTTGCCACAAGAGCCATCAGGCAACAGCCTGCAAACATCCTCCCCAGCCTCTCCCGGAGGTGTAGGTGTGCTATGCTGTCATCAACTTTATCAGTCTGGAATGTAGGGCAATATGTCATGTTTTGTGGCAAATTATATAAAAGTGTGGTGACAGGGAAAGTGTCCATCATCTTTGTGCAGCCTTTGCTGGGCTGCCTCCCCCACAGGGCGCCAGCTCCTGGGACTGACTCCAGACTCCCAGGCCCTGCAGGGGACTTGCCTCTGGATCCCCAGCTCCGGGCCCCAGCTCTGTGGGCATTCACTGTGGGGGCGGGAGGAAGAACATGTCTTTCTGTTCATCTCTTCACCACTGGGAGAAGTGGGACCAAAGAGCTGTATCTGCCTGATTCTAGATGCTGAAGGGAGGCCTCTGTCTTCTTCCTCTGCAGGCAGCAGGGCTCAGACTGGTCTCCAAGACATTTAACCTGAGACCCACGTACACACGCAAAGTCTTACTTCCCATCATCAGCTACATCCCAACCTAAATCATTAAGTCCTTCCTGGTTTTCAGCCCTTAACAAAGACATGCCAAGAAGTGCACTGATGGACGCAGTGAAGAGAAATACTGTATCAGGGAAGTTTTAAAATTTCTGGCAACCAAGCTTATGAATCTTCCCATAGAGAGAGCTCTGGAAAATTCCTCATTGCACTGTTTTAAATAGCCTTTAAAAAGATCTCTGAACACCTCCTTCAGGGTCGCATACTACATTACTGACCTCTGTTCTCATTGTTCCTGAGGCTTCCAGCTGCTGCAGTGGTAGGGCACTAAGGGAGAGGGATACCTGCTCGTCCACCAGGGGTGCTGACCTGCGGACCGTGGAGACGGCTGTCCACGGCTCACCCTGCTACCTTCGAGGCCTCCATTCTTCACGTTCCTGCTGCTTGGCCGGCGGAGGGCCAGGCTCTGGGCCTGCTTAGGGAACTCTAACATTCATCACCTGACATATGGGGACTGAAGCATTTCCTATCGTATGTACCCATGTAAGGATTTTGTCACTATACCAGAAAAGCTTTCTGTTTGAAGGATAAAATGCACAAATGAATAAATATTCAACAGGAATTGCAGAAATTGAAATGACACTCGTTGGTTTTTAAAATCTTAGAGTGAGGTCCCTTACTCAAGCAGCCAGCGGCAGGCTTGCTCTCCCACGCCCACCCACCACCGCCGCGCCACTGACCAGCATGGGAGGGGCATCTCCCCTACCCCTGGCCGACACGCGCGTCCGTCAAGGGCCTGCGTGGCACTCACAGCCTCTGTGGCCAGTAGTCGGCCCTGCTCCCTTGGTCCGTCTTCTCTTTCCTCAAGCCCTGCATTCTTACCTCTCACTCTATTTGTGCTTAGTCTTTCATACAAAATCTTTCCCTAAGTCCCTCTCCCCTTGTAATTTTCTTCCTTTACTTCTTTTCATCCCATTTGAAAGCCAAATGCAACCCACTGGTGGTGCCTGGGACACAACCATGTCAAGGAAAAGGAGAGGGACATTCGGGGTGAATGTGAAGCACAATGGAGACCGAAGGGAAGGAACTGTAGGCTGCTGAGCCCCTTTCAGGTCAGGCAGGGCATCTCTCAGCAGCTCACTCTGCAGCTACCCTGCAGAGAAGGGAACATTATCCCCCCAGAACATGGGGCTCAGGGGCACGGCACCCCACAATTGGGAAAATCCACATACAGCGTTGTTCTGGTTTGCTAGCTGCTGGAATGCAACACACCAGAGACAGATTGGCTTTTAATAGAAGGGGATTTATTTTGTTAGTTCTTCAGAGGAAAGGCAGCTAACTTTCCACTGAGGCTCTTTCCTATGTGGGAAGGTACAGGGTGATCTCTGCTGGCCTTCTCTCCAGGCCTCTGGGTTCCAACAGCTTTCCCTGGGGTGATTTCTTTCTGCATCTCCAAAGGCCTGGGCTGAGCTGCCAGTGCTGAGATGAGGAATGCTGAGCTGCTAGGCTGTGCTACGTTGAGTCTCTCATTTAAGCACCAGCCAAGTAAGTCAAACATCATTCATTGCAGCAGGCATGCCTTCTAGCCGACTGCAGATGTAATCAGCAACATATGAGGTTCACAGACCATTGGCTCATGTCCACAGCAACAGAACTAGGTGCCTTCACCTGGCCAAGTTGACAACTGTATCTAACTACCACAAATGTTTTGGCTCTCCTTTTGCACCAGAAAAGAAGTCTTCAATCAGTTTCTTCAGGGTTTCAGGAACTTCCTAGCTGCCTCTTGATTGGCAGATGCTGGCTCTCCCATATTTTTACATCGCATAGGAGAAACCTCTTTTTAACATTTTCAAACCACCCTTTGCTGGTCTGAAAATCACCTTCATTTTCCTTAAGGAAATCATATGAAGACCCAGCCTTTTCATGTACCACCAGACTCTAGAGGAATGCCTTTCTTTTAATAATAATCTTGCACCCAAAAGAATGTTGCCCCTTCTACATGCAAGAGATGTGAGTTTCATGGTTTATGCAAGTGCTTTGCAGTTGCTGGTGTGGCTGCAGCAACAGCTCAGCTGATTTCCTTCTCTTTTTCTCTTGAGGTCCATTAACACTGTAATGGCAGCCAACTGCAGTAGCTGTTCTGTGGCTTCCAGAAAACTCCCCCCAATCCCTGTTTTTGTTGCTAAAGCTGCTAAAGCTGCCAGAATGCAATATACTAGAAATGGATTGCCTTTTTCAAAGAGGATTTATTAGGTTACAAGTGAGCAGCCCTAAGGCCATGAAAATGTCTGAATTAGAGCATCCAGAGAAAGAAACTTTGGCTCTGAGGAAAGGCTGATGGTGTTGGGGTTCCCCTGTCACACAGGAAGGCATATGGGACGTCTGCTGTCCCTCTCTCCCGGCTTCTGGGTTCACACAGCTCTCTCAGCTCCTGTTTCTAGTGGCCTTAACTCTAAGCATCTGTGGTTCCTCATTTAGCTTCTCCGGGGCACCTGGGCAGACTCTGGGTTTCATCTCATAGCTTAGCATCTCCAAACATGTGTCTTGGTTTCATCTCTCTGTTTTCTGTGTCGGCTCTCTTAAGGCCTTCAGTTAACTAGTTAAGACCCACCTCGAATGGGCAGGCTCACATCTTCATGGAAGTAATCTAATCAGAAGGTCCTATCCACAATTGGTTGGGTCACATTCCCATGGAAAAAAACGCAGTCTAAGGATCCCACCCACAGTAGGTCTGCACCTGCAGGCCTGGATTAAAATAGCATGGCTTTTCTCGGGGTACAAAACAGTTTCAAGCCAGCACAATAGCCATTTAATTTCTTATGCCAACCTGCAATATATCGAAAAGTCACAATGTGGAAGGGATAACTGTATTATTATTCCCATTTTACATGTGAGAACATTCGAGAGCACACGCTAGCAAGTGGATGGACCCAGCCAGCATTTGAACCGGAACCAGAATTTGCAAGTGGATGGAACCAGCCAGCATTTGAACCGGAACCAGAATTTACAAGTGGATGGAACCAGCCAGCATTTGAACCAGAACCAGAATTTGCAAGTGGATGGAACCAGCCAGCATTTGAACCGGAACCAGAATTTACAAGTGGATGGAACCAGCCAGCATTTGAACCAGAACCAGAATTTGCAAGTGGATGGAACCAGCCAGCATTTGAACCGGAAGCAGCATTTGAACTGGAAGCAGCATTTGAACTGGAAGGAGCATTTGAACGGGGCTTTCCCTAACTGCAGAAGTTAATTTTCTCCACATTGCTTTTGAAAGAACCCAGAAGTATCTTTCACTGTGCAAAAGGCGTCTCCACTAGTTGACCTGGATTGTGTGCCACCTCAGACTGGGCTCTTGGTTCACTGATACCCCTCCATTGTCCTTCACTGCCTTCGAAGCCCACTACTGAAGAGAAGCATGATGGCTATACATTATTCAGTAGAGCTACACTTTTAAAGCTACGTTCTGGTTTAAACAAGCTCTTGGGTGAGCTTTCAAAGCAACTTATAATTTATAAAGTTCCAAAGTCTAAACAAATGATTTATAAATGAACATCAGCTGCACAACCTATTTAATTCCCTCAGAATTATGATGAAAGGTTTGAGAAGTGAGTTCTAAAGAGTAAGGCAGCGTATACCAAGTTTGCAGTTGCAAGATGAACAGGTCACCAAGGATTGGAAAGGTCAGAGGGTAAGATGCAATTGCTTCTGCACGGTATTGTCCACGGTAAGATTTAAAATAGAACATTCCAAGTAAAAGATGTCCTTCGGTACTAGTTAATATCTGAGGAAACTCCAAACTCTCTACAACAGTTTAGTCATCATTTGGCCAACACTGGCTATCAGGAAAATAGTTGCTGTTGTATATTAGACAAGTGATATCACTGGCAGTTTGTCTAAAATAATATTTTTAATTTAGAATGATGAGGTATATAGTTAAGTAGCATTTTAAGCAATTCTTATCACTGTCATATCAAATATATTGACAAACTAATAATGAGTTTAATGATTAGGTCTGAAAGGCTTGAAAGAAAAGGGCAGACACTTTAATCTCTATTTTTATTTTTATAAACAAACTCTTAGTGACACACATTTTAATGCATTCTATATTTCATAAATTCCTTGGGGTGGGAATTAGGAAATCACAGTTCCCTGGGTCATTAGCTTAAGCACTTAGCAAAGTACTAGACCAAGAAATGTGGAGGCACAACATCAAGAGAAGAGATGAGCTGGCTAAGCGGGTTCCCATAAAAGCAACACTGGCTGTCCTCTGCCCAATGCAGGAGCCGTCACCACACAGGCCTACTGAGCACTGGAAGTGGGGCTAGTTTGCATGAAAGACACTCTGGATTTTAAAGACAGAGATTGAAAAAAAAAGAATAAATATTTCATTAAAATTGTGACACTGGTTACATGTTACAGTACAGTTACAATATTTTGGATGTAATGGGTTAACTAACAGACGTCAAAATTAATTTCACTTGTTTCTTTTTACTCCTTTAAATGTGGTTATTAGAGATTTTAAATTATACAAGCGGCATTAGATTTCTATTGAACAGTGCTGCTACAGAAAATACTAAAAAGGCACGGAAAAGATAAAGGTGTAGAGTATTCTTCCAAGCTTTTGCATAGATTCAGGTTTTTGTTTTATTCCACTGGAATAATAAATTGACTTAAGGATGAATTGTGATTTCTGAATTGAAAAACGGTTTAGCTAGTTAGGAATGCAAGTGGGTTAATTAAATTAGGCTGCTGATAACACTTATGCTTATGGACTCACACTTGTAAGGCACCTGAATAAGTTCCCTGAGTCTGGTTTCCGACTAAGTTGAATTAAAAAAAAGCCAAACATCAAATACCATTTTATACTTCCAAAATACTATTTTAATTAATTTAATTTAATTCTCATAATAAACCATTTAATTTAATTCATTGTAACCCATTTAATTTAATTCATTTTAATTTATTTAATTCTCACAATAATCCAGCTGATATTTACGAAAAACGTGAAATCTGTGTTGAATTATAAATTTCTTACTGGAACAACTGTTGGTGGCATATCATCGCTAGTGGTTTGCAGACCAGTTAAACATTTCCATGGTTGGCTCCTGCAGGCCAACGGGGCCTGTGCAGGGTGGGAAGTGGGGGCCCGGCCACCACGGCAGGAGCGCAGGGGGCCCGAGTGTGGGCGGCGGCCACAGGAGATGCTCTGCTCTGTTTTTAAGTTGGAGAGACTTGAAAGTTACTACGTCTTAGAAGAAAGATAGGGTAGACAGAAAGAGGTCTTCAAAACATTTAGAAAGTGTTTAGAAAATACAATACCAGAGAAGCCAAAGTGAGAGGGAAGGGCCAGTGCCAGGAAGAACTGCTTGTGAGACAGGAGGCCGTGGCAAGAGGGAAAACCGAGACGTCGCCCACAAGTTTGGCTCCTTTATCACAGGTTTAGGTTTCAGAAGCTCACAATAATCTTCCTTACCCAATTTTGCAAATGAGATGATTCATTTTTTTTTCTTTTAAAAATGCATTTAGCTTTTGCTCGAGTTTGGAAAACTCTAATTTCTACTTTACTCTGCTTTAATCCTTTTCAACCAAACAAGGGTATTGGATCTTCCCTTAATTTACGTACGTTAAGCACCTGGAGGGGTTAAAGGTGAACAGAACCCGAGGAAGATACTCACAATTCGTAGCAGCCAGGACAGGGTGGCGGCCGCCGTGGAGTAGTGCGTGCTGTAGTGGTGGGGGGGCCCCTGCTCGTCCCCCCATGTCTCGTAGCGCTCAGCGTAGAAGACGGCGCGCTTCGGGTTCAGGGCACCAATCGGCTATGAAAGAGCCAAAGGACTGTCTTGTTTAATGCAGTTAGAGCAGACTTTCTAGATTACAAGTCTCTACCCTGAAAGCTTTACACTGTTGTCCATCTTATCCACACAGTGCAGACAAATCACTGTGCATTACATTTAAACTAAACAGGACTGTGATCTCAGCCACCGACCACTATGCCCGCCAAAGACCACCCGAGAAGAGGATTCCCGTGTGCGATGTTTCTAGATCCACTCAAAGCTTTAGTGAAGTGGACTGCCGCACGGCGATCTGGCCTAAACTGCGAGGGCCAAACCACTATTTTCATGTGATGTTTCTACCTGCCATACAAAATACACAATGAGAACTCGGCATGGAACACAGGAAATCCAAGGAGGAGCCCGGGGCGGCAGCCACCACGTGGAGGCCTCGGGACATCTGTCCAGCTCTGTCTGTCGGCAGTGGACCCCAAGCTCAAGCGTCCTGTGGAGGGAGGTGTCCAGCCCAGTCCCCCAGCAGGCATCTGTAGCCCCTGCCCACAAGGACTGGATGCCACGCCCCACACAGGAGCCAGTCCAGGCCCAGGACGGTGTTCTTTTTGTTAACAGAGTCTATGCAACTGGACCCTTGTCTGAAAGTTCTCAGCAGACCCAGCCAGGAAGCATCTCTAGTCTGCAGCCCTCATGATTTCCAAGAGCGTACTGAGTTTGGTTTCATGGTATACGGAACCCACTCTTACACCTGACAGCCACACCATTTTGCTTTATGTTGTATAATATAAAATGTTTATATAGAAAACAAAAGACAAGCACTAAATATAATGTATAACTCTTTTATTTCAAAATTTACTATTACTAGTTAACTGTGAACTTCCCCCAAGGCTTAATTTTAACAAGAGAAGTAGTAGAAAATTAGTGTTTCAATGGGAAACTAATGTTACACAAGAGAGAAAGATCTGCTCATAAACTGCCTGTGAGCTTTTTTTTTTTTGGTCCCAGGAGCCAAATTCAAACAATACAACGATGTCAGCAGTTAAAAGTCTGTTAAAATTTCCATAATAAATGCTCATAAGCAAGGGTTCTTATCCTGAATATTAAAACTACTTGCAAATTTTGTTAATTTTTTTTAACTATGACAACATAGCAAATTTAACTTTAAAAATTTTAAAGCTATATTTCTTGTGCACAACACAAGATATCAATAATATTAATATATTAAGTTTCCTAAACTGTTTTTTATGCATTTTTGTATGACAAAGTCTGAAGATACAAAACTTTGTTTAAATATATTTTTTAAAAGCTGTCCTAAGGCATAAACTTTATCTATGTTAATGCTCATTGGTTATTTCTCGTCTTTTTACCTAGATCTTTAAAAGTCAATGTACTTTCATGAAATGTCACATAAAACATTAATAATGTTTTAAATGAGTATATAATTACTTTTTTGGTAAAAGGGTAATTATTACAAAGAGGAGTGTGAGTTCTGTTACTGAATTCAGAGTATGTTTTTCATTTAAAATGGCTCACATATTTTATACTTTTTTAGGTGTGTAGGTATCTGTTTTTCTAAGTCACTATTATAAAATATACTTTAAAAAAACATTTAAAATACTTAACACTTTGCTCTGTCTTGAATATGCTAATAGATCTTACATGTGCATGAAATGTTTGTGTAATCCCTAAGGGTGAATCTCATCTGATGCAGTTGGTTCTGCAAAAGGCCTCACAAAACATTCTTGAAAAAACAAGAGGACTCTTCCTCTAATCTTTCCCAGCCTGCTCCTTAACTGCTGGAAAAGGGATAAAATAAATGTTCACATTTTTTAGTGAACTCAAGCTTTATCAAAGTGATCCTGAGTGTTTTACAGAATAAGATTTTGTAGGAAATAGCTGTATATTATTAAAATCGTATATGCCTGCCTCCATTAGTGACTTTTTTAGAAGATGTAAAACAGAAAAATTTTATTAACAAGCATATTAAACATATTCAAAGGAAAAAATGTAACAATCCAAGATACACTCATGATAAAATGATAAATTTATGAAATATCCTTCACTTGACAGAATTTCAGCCTTTTGCATCTGCTCCTACTTATCTTGCCATCATCTTCTTCCCGTTGCTTTTCTATCTTTTTCCCTCTTGCTTCTCCTGCTCTGTGGTTGCACTAACAGATTTCCCCTTGCCTCTGTGGCTGTAGAAAGTTTACCCCTATACAACCTAGGATGGTCACCATCATATTTCTTAATACACTCTTCAAATTTACCAACATCTAGATAACACCTATAGCCTTCCTCTCCCCTCACTGCAAGTACGCTGTTAGCTTTGCATCTACACTTCCCGGGTAGAGAATAGAGCTTTATTTTCCAGTTTTATGTGTTGATTTTGGATGTGTGTGCGTTGGGAGGAAAGATACTGAACATCTATATTTGTAGTCACGTTGGAATGCTACAATATATCTGCCAGTAATTCTTTCAAAGAGGGTATAAAGAAATAAATTCACTGATTTCTTCAATATCCAAAAATATCTTTGTTTTACCTTCAAAATTGGATGGCAGTTTGTCTGAGGACAGGTTTCTAAGTTTAAAATTTTTTTCCTGCATAAAGTTCATGATACTGCCCCATTCACTTCTAGCATCTAGTATGTCCAATGATAAATCTGCTGTCAATCTGATTCTTGCTCCTTTGTAGGTTATCTCTTTTCTCTGCCTTTATGGAAGCTTTTGTGATTTTCTCTTTATCATTGGTATTCCAAAATTTACCAAGATGTGTCTAGGAGTGAGGCTCTTTTCATCAATCTTACTGGGTACTTGGTAGGCTCAAATTTTGCTTTAGCTCTAGAAAGTTTTCTTCAATTATTTCTTTAGTTATTTTCTCTCCTCCCTGTCTTTATCATATTTTTCTGGAATTCCCATTAAACAAATGTTGGAGCTTGTGGTTTTATCCTCTAGGCCTCATAATCTTTTTTTGTTTATTATCTGCTTGGGCAATTGCATTGCAGTCTTAGATTTTAAATTGTTGATTTTTTTCTTCAAGTATATCCATTTCCATTAGTAACTTTTAAAAATACGTATCTAATTTGATTTTTACCTAAAGCATTTAGAAATGAATTTTATAAAACATGATGTAAAATGATTTGGTTTGCATTTGTTTTCTCTTGTGTTGCTTTTAATAACTAAGAAGCAATAAATCAATCAAAGAAAAACCTTCAAAATATTTTTTTAGGAAATTAGAATTTCAACATGGATAATGCATTTTGATGTTGATCCAAACAGCTATATTATCTATTATCCATCATCTATCTACCTATCCATCCATCCATCCCCTACCCACTTACCCACTTACCTTCCTGAATATCTTATTGATCTGCTTGTCTGCCTAACTACCAACCTATCTATGTATAAACTGAAAGGCCTGTAAATTTGTTACCCTTTTAAAATTTAAGCAAATGAAGCAATATAATGCTATTCGGATTTAACAAATGATAAGCTAAGAAGTCTGTGAAAAAAGTAAAATGATACTTAATGAAATTTATAATTCAATTTGCAATCTTTTTAGAGCTTTATTATAGTTACTACAGCAAGGATCCATTTCCTTTCTCTCTTTTTTCCTGGGTGCATGGTCTGGGAATTGAACCTGAGTCTCTTGCACAGAAGGTGAGCATTCTACCACTGAACTACCCGTGCAGCCCCCATTTCCTTTTCTCTTAAACAGTGGGCATTTAGGTACAGCCAGCTCTGCTATTATTTAGGGGTTTCCACCTAGAGGCATAAGTGAAAGTTTAAAACTTTCTATTAGATTTGTTGTAACTTTGTCCTCATAAGTTTATGTTACAAATCAACAGATAATAAAATGATGTGAACAGACAATGCGAAAATCTTTACAAATGTTCTACCTCTGAGACATTTCATTATAATTCAGTTTTTAAAACTGAAGCCTACATAACTTGCAAAAAGCACTATTTTCAATGAGTCAAAAAATGATCACTGTTGCATAAAACTTCACATCTCTCGTATAGAAATGTATAGAAAATTATATGTGTAACATCACTATGCCTATATGAAGCACTGTTGTGTTTATAGAAGAAATGACTGTGGAAAAGTTTCTCTACTCTGTCACTCAGTTTCCCCTTTTTGATGTCCAAAGAGGGTAATTTGTCTCACATGGGCCACACGAAAGCTTTGTTTTCCTGAAAAAAAACCCGAAAACTGTGTTTTCTGATCATATGGCACAAAAATTCTGACACATGCTCGTGGAGATTTACATTATTAAAGGCTATGAGAAATACTACTGTCAATAGATTTGTTTAATCCAGTGACCCCCTGTGTGTATTTTTTATGAGAACCTCGTCCTTCCTTTGGCTTTCATAGCAACCATTAACCTGCGGTAGAAGGTGCACTTAGAAGGCACTTTGAAAGTCTCTGGTTAGAACCCTTATGGTACGTAGTTCTGAGTGCTTTTACTTTGACTTCATTTCCCTGTTTTCCCTTTCTGTTCTCTTAGCTTTGACCTACTGATACTTTTCTATTTTGTAAAATCTGGCAAATTATATTAATCCCTTTTTTGGGGAACAGGTCATATAAATTAACTAAAATAAGCAAAAATGACCAACAAATATTATATAAGTAAAAACATACTTATTTGGTAAATGGTACTAAATGAGGTATTAAAGAATATTAGGGAAAGTAAAGGCTGAGTACAGACCAGGATGGTCTGAGGAAGAAATCAGATATAAAGGTGGACCGATTTGAGGCATCACAGTGCCATCAAAGTAAATGGTTATCTTTAAGAATTAAAAAAAACCACTTAAAGATATGTTAACAAAACTTATTTCTGATATAAAAAAATGAAAGCCAGTTTAAGTTGGTTTTCTGTTTCTTGTAACCACAAATCATAAATACACACTTACAATTCTTAAAATGTCAAACAAAAACAATTTTTACTTATTGGAATGTCAAAAATGATTAAATTCCACAATATTCAGTGCTGGCCAGGGTACAACAGAACACAATTCAAAATGCCATCAGTGGGAGTACAAAGTGTCATACATTTCTTAGGGGGCACATTGGTAATACATATTTTTTAAATGCCCTTATTTTTTATCCAGTTATTTCACTTGGAGTAATTTAAAATATGGAAAGAATCGGATGTAAGGATATTTTTCATAGTACTGTGTGCAGCGGCAAGCACCTGGACGCACTCCAGACGTCCAGTACGAGGCAGCTAAATAAGCAACGCGCCCGCACTGCTCTGTTTTATGCGATTAGAAAGGCATGTTTGAGAAGATTCCAAGATACATCTGTTCAGTGAATACTGACTGAGTGCCAGGAGTTGTTCCAGGTCCTGGACACAAAGCAGAAGTGGCTCTCGCCATGCTTGCACCCGTGTGCACACGCCTCGGGACAGGGGACAGGGCGGCAATGCCCAGAGGAGAAGCCAGAGAGACGCAGGACCTGATAAGAGCACTCTGCAGGCAACTAGACGGAGCAAGAAGGCGGTGGCAACGGCTGGGAGGAAAGGAGACGTGCCTGGGAGCTGAGATGGCTCTGACAAGGAGCCGGGCATGGCAGCAGGGGACAGGGGACGGGCATGGCAGCAGGGGATGGGCATGGCAGCAGTGGGTGCCAACACGCAGGCGGGAACAGGAAGGCGCCTTGGGGCGGGCAGAGGCAGCAGAGGACGGGAGGGGAGGATGCTGGCTTTGCAGACCAGAGCGAGGAGGCCGGTTTACCTGTGAGTGGGCAGAGAGCCACTGAGAGAGAAGCAAGAGGGAAAATGAGGAAACATGACGGTGTTGTGGAAAATGGATTATAGGCAATAGCAAATTATCATTAGTATTAGGATAATTGGAAGGAAAAAAATTGCAGAAACAGCTTTGTATTTTTAAAAATCCTATAACTGTATGTGCTAGAGTTTTGCTTAAATATCCAGAGGAAAAAATACGTGACGAATATACCAGAAACTTAATCAAACTCCAGGGTGTGGTTAAAAGAAGACTTAGAGTCTTCCTTTTACACCCGTTTTTAATGGTTTCAACAAGAAATTGGTTTCTTCCATGCGCAGAATTTTAGCTGGGTTTTTCAATTCTATGACCCCAAAGTATCTCCCAAATGTGAACATTTTATTTTACCTTTAATACATTTTAATTATAGTAACTTTATGTTTTACCTGCTAAACAAAAAAAGACCATATATTTTCAAATAATCCCTATTATTGACCACTGTTATTTGACTCATCATACATTAAAACCTTGTAAGCTCAATAAAATTAAATGACAGCAGGGGGAAGAGGAGAGAACTCTGGAAGGTGGGGCATGGTTGTACAGGGCCACAGGAGCCCCTGCCAGCACATGGAGAAGGGGACAGGAGGCTGCTCAGACTGCAACGCTGCTGCACAGCCCTGCCCGGGACCCTAGAGGGAACAGCCCAACTCTAAAAGACATGTGGAAGACAGGAACTGGGAAAACCTGACCGTGGGCAGGGTGCTACCTGATGACTGCAAGCTGGTGGCAATGCTAGTAGTGGCAATAATGGTGTTCTGATTACATAGGGAATGTTAATATGATTTTGTATACTGAAGCATTTAGGGGTGAAGTACCACCTCTTAGTTTACTTTAAAATGTCTTAGGAAAACAAAAAAGTTAATATGTCAACAATTATATCCAGGTACTGGGGAAATGGGTAGTAATTATTCTGGGTACTTTCTGTTTAAAATTTTTCATAATAAAAAGTCAAGATAAAATGCAGTGCAAAAGCAAAACAAAACCTTACAAATTCACATAAGTTCTTTCTATGGTATTTATTTTCTCGGGAAAACTTTAAAATGATTAGTTTGAAAAGTTATGTTCTAAAGTGTGTGAGCATTTTGTTCTCTTAAAATGGCTTAGATCATCCCACCTTTGTGATTTTATGCACACTCCTTCTCAGGTGATCTTCAGCTGATTTCACACCATAATCTACAAATGCATCCTTACCAAGTGGAACATGAATGAATGAGCCCTCGATCTTGGGGTTCGCCCCTATGAAACTTATTCTGGAAAAGAACAAGCTAAGCCTACTTATAATTATGCCTAAGAGTCACCCCCAGAGACCCTCTTTTGTTGCTCAGATGTGGCCTTTCTAAGCCCTCTTGACAGATGAACTCACTGCCCTCCCCCAACATGGGACATGACTCCCAGGGGTGTAAATCTCCCTGGCAATGTGGGACAGAAATCCTGGGATGAGTTGGGACCCAGCATCAAGGGATTGAGAAAGCCTTCTTGACCAAAAGGGGGAAGAGAGAAATGAGACAAAATAAAGTTTCAGTGGCTGAGAGATTTCAAACAAGAGTTGAGAGGTTTTCCTGGAGGTTATTCTTATGCCTTATATAGATATCCCTTTTTCGTTTATGGTGTATTGGAGAGGCTGGAGGGAAGTACCTGGAATTATTGAGCTGTGGTCCAGTAGCCTTGTTTTTAAAGATGACAGTATAACACTACAGCTTTTGCAGTGTGACTGTGTGATTGTGAAAACCTTTGTGTCTGATGTTCCTTTTATCCAGGGTATGGACAGATTAAATAAACCATAGTGGGTATAAGCGTTGAAATAAAGTGGGTACATTGAAACACTAGTGGTGAATGAGAGGGAGGGGTACGGGTTATGGTATGTATGAATTTTTTCTTTTTTCTTTTTATTTCTTTTTCTGCAGTGATGCAGATGCTCTAAAAATGGTGATGAATACACAACCATGTGATGATACTGTGAGCCACCGATTGTAACCATATGTGCATGAAGATTTCTCAATAAAAATATTTTTAAAAAATGGAGCATGAAGCAATGAAGCATTCATAAATGAAAGTGTTAAGATTGATATTTTGCTTGCTACAATTGAGTGAATTTCCATTTCCTTTCATAGCGCAGAAATAACACATGTGAATATATTATTGTGGTAGTTAGATTCAGTTGTCCACTTGGCCAGGTGAAGGCATCTAGTTCTGTTGCTGTGGACATGAGTAAATGGTACGTGAACCTCATCTGTTGCTGATTACATCTGCAGTTGGCTACGAGGCGTGCCTGCTGCAATGAATGATGTTTGACTTAATTGGCGGGTGCTTAAATGAGAGACTCAACATAGCACAGCCCAAGCAGCTCAGCATACCTCATCTCAGCACTCGCAGCTCAGCCCAGGCCTTTAGAGATGCAGAAAGAAATCACCCCAGGGAAAGTTGTTGGAACCCAGAGGCTTGGAGAGAAGGCCAGTAGAGATCGCCCTGTGCCTTCCCATGTATGAAAGAATCTCAGCTGAAAGTCAGCTGCCTTTCCTCTGAAGAACTAAGGAAATAAATCCCCTTTTAGTAAAAGCCCATCTGTCTCTGGTGTGTTGCATTCCGGCAGCTAGCAAACTAGAACAATTATGAAGAAACATAAACTTTTACCCAAAGTTGCTTTTCGATTGGAAATACATCAGCTCCTCCTGACTTGGACAGGGACCCCGAGATGAGGCCCCTGCAGGTGTCTGACAAGCCTCCTCTCCAGGGGGGCGTTGGGCAGGGGATGTGGTGGGGGCTGCCTAGACAGCAGATGAACAGTGCCAGGGCAAGTGGAGAGGTGGGAGCCCCTAGGGGGTGCCAGCACCAATCTACTGTGTAGAAGTGCCAGGTGACACAGCAAAGGGAAATCCAGCGACCGACAGAGGGGAGAGAGCAGGAGAACTTACCGGGGGGCCGCCAGCATGGAAGGACGCAGGGCAGAAACCTGCCCGGAGAATGCCTCAGGCCTGCAGTCCCCCGTCTTAATGGAAAGAGCACTCCCACGTGAAAACAACATGGCACGGGCGAGTAGCTCGAGAATTCAGGTCAGTCCTACAGGTTCTAAGAGGTAAGCGTGGGTGCTGACGGGCCACAGAACCCCCCTGACCTTTCACACTCTATGTCAGCTGGAAGGAAGGTTAAAGGGCGCTGACTTTGGCCTAGCTGGGCCATGCTACGCTGGGCCTGCAGACGGGACTCGGAGCTATGAAATGTGAAACCCCATGCAGCGGTGCTTCCCGGTACATGGCTCTACAAAGGACTCTCCCCAGTTCCTGCTACTAGCTGAAATGCTCAGGCTCTAGTACTCACTCCCCACCCCTCTCCCTCTGTGGGGCACAAAAAAGAGATTAAGGGGCCATCGACCGTAAGGGGACAGAGCCTAGGCACTGGGCTGGGATAGGCAAGCAGGCAAGCAATATCACCTCAATATTTCTCGGGGCCATCGAGTCTATCAGTTAGGCTTTTTCTTGTCTGTTCTTTTCTTCAGCCATTCTTCCTTCCTCTCAATTAGAAGAAAAAGAAAGTAATATGCCACTAGGTGGTATGGACTGGGTTGGCAACAATTGCTGGTGTAATGAAAAATTGAGCAAACAAAGAAAGCCATTAACTTAAAAAATATCTGATTTTGAAATTGGTGGCCTGCTGCACCAGCCTGGACTGTTCCCTGAGTCTCAGAGTGACGCCCTGACACTGACCACAGCCCTCTCCTTCTGCACCAGCCTGGACTGTTCCCTGAGTCCTGGAGTGA